>WAAD01026171.1:112436-138487 GCA_013389945.1 Fregata magnificens
AGCGGCGGCGGGTCCGGCCCCGCGTGGGGACCGGGGCGCTGCTGCGGAGTCCCGCTTGCGGCGGTGCATCGGGCGTGCAGCTCCGGAGCGGTGGCACTCGGTCAGTTACGCCTCTCTATAGGAGCAGCGTTGAAAACGTGTTGAGCATCGCATGTCGCGGGGAGCCCGGTGCAGCGGGGACAGACCCCGGTGTCGGGCTGAGCCCGTTACCGGCATCGGCTCGGTCAGCCGTCCAGGGGCAGCAGCTCCCATCCGGCCAAGTTAGCCTCGCTGGCCGTCGATGTTGGAAGTGAAGTCCCGCGAAACTGACCCTGGGGAAGGGAGAGGGGAGAGTTTTTGCATAACACCCTTCAAACCAGTCTCTCCTGTGCCTCACGCAAGCGTTTGAGGATGCGGTGCTGTTTTTGTAGGAAATGTGCCTTGGCTAAAATTCATATTGCTTAGTAAGCTGAAAAATGTCTGGCTCCTTTCTTTGCCCAAAAGCTGGCTGTATTCCAGGGATGCTGTGTGTCACCTTTGGCGTAGTATCAGATCCAGACATGGGAGAGAGTACATGTATACCTTTAGGACCTATAAGACATAGCTGGCCTGTGCGTTTGTAATTCTAAATGTACTGGGTGGATCTTTCATAATAAGACAGGATTTTATATTTAAGTCATAATAAATGCTTCTTGACTATGGCCAGCCAGCAGCCTCCTTCTTGGATGTCAAGCGATGCTTCCCTCAGCGTTGCTTTGCTGGAAGAAGTGTGGGGTGGAAATAGGAGGGGAAGAAGAGTTTGTGAACCTGAACAAGCGGCAGGGGTAGTGTGTCTCGTGTTAACCAGCCTCTCCCCAAACTGGATGCTCTTATGGTAAAGGAGCCATCTGCACCTCTCTGCGGAGATGCCAGCTGTTGAGATGAAGTGCTCCTCCCTGATTTCAAGTGGGTTTCTCTGCCCTGACAGGTGAATCCAGAGCCTTTGCCTCCCTTCGGAAGGGGAGAGCGGGCTCGCTGCTGCGTGCTGTGTGCACTGTCACTGAAAGGTGTGGAAAGGCACTCGCTGAGGAGAGCAGTCAGTGTGCCTTAATGTAAGGAGTTGGTTGCCACCTTAAAGCCCTTCACCTTGGACCGACTAGTCTGGTTCTTTCTCTTTCGTGCCTCTGAGGCCTCGCCAGGGAAGCAGAGCTCCTGCTGACTCAGTAATGCAAAAGAAGGGCTCTGTAATTGCTGTAGTGACAGAGAGAGTAGCACTCCAATGGATGTCTCTTGTTGCGCCTACCTCTTTTCTTCTGCATGTTAGGATATGTGTACCAAAAAAATCTTGGCTATCCTGTAGTAGGTTTCAACAGATACTGACTTGACAGCTTCTTTCATTTCAGAGTGTTTAAAAACGTGGGTTTTAGTAGGTACTGTCAAGACTAATCTACAGTTTCCAGCTGCTCTGGGTTAGTCTGTTGTGACTGCCTTTGGGTGTTGATGGAATAGACGATGATGTGTGATATATCTTAAATATAGGGTGAAGATGTAGAAGTGTTTCTACTCAAGGTTTTTTTTAAATGAGTCTGTGAACCCAAGGCTTTTTAATAAGTTTGTGAATCCCTTTAGGTTCCACTTAAGCTAGGTCAATGGCTGCTTCATCTATGTTTTAGGTATCTGTGGAGTTGTGGATTATTTTTGTTTCTTTGTAAACTGTGCAGTCGAGTAAAATAGGACTTGGGCTTGGTTCATCTTGTGCTACAGAATAGCTTGTAATTAGTGTAGCATGTCTTGCTGGTTGGGCCCCACTGAATGATGTATAAAACCTGATACAACTGATAGTAAGCAGCCTATCTTGTGTAGCATCTAAGAGTGTGTGTTTAGCACCCTGAAGTATTTGCGTAAAGTGCTTTAGTATTTGCTGACTTTACTGTTTCTCAGATTGCCTGGGGGCAAAGTGGTGGACATCTCTGGAGAGCAGAAGCAGACTACAGTCTTGTGAGGCTGTCATGTCCGGGGTATGTCTGCACCCCCTTTCCTGAGAAATGCATGTCCCTGTGCCACGTGTTAGAAGATAGGTAACTTTTTTTTCTCACCTCTCTTTCCTAGTGTTGGTCTATAGCTCTAGTCCTTTATTGGAGGTTTGGCCATCGGCCAGTTGAAGGCAGCTCCTGCCTTCCCCTGTATATCATTTGGGGCTGACCTCCTGTCTCACAGTAAATCAGTGTCGCTGTATTGATCCAGCCGTAAGGTGCTACTAGGCAACCTTTCTCCTCTCACCCCATCTCACGGAGCCTTTTGGCAGCAGAAGCGCCAGCAGAAATGAGGTGTTTTCTGGGAGTGGTGCTGGGGGTCGGTGAGCTCTACGTTTGCTGAGCTTGGAGCTGGGCTGGTTGCCTCCCTGGTTGGGAAGCACTGCAAGTTTCTCCTGCTTCCCCCGTTTTAAGGGGTGAAGCAGGTAGAGAGCCCTCCTAGGCACCTTGGGGATATCAGCTGGCCTGGAGATGGGAATGGCATGGTCTGCAGCTATGCATGGGATATGATACAGTACATTTTCATTCTGGGGTCTTTTCTTTCACAGCTGTGAGCCCTGAACACCAAATGCCTGTTGAATGAAGGTGAGTTAAAAAAACTGGCATGCATAGAAACTGATACGGTTCTAGCTGGAGCTGACTGAATTCAATATGAAATACTTGATTCATGCATTATGTACAGCTTTTTGATGCAGGGAACCCAACTGGTTTTAGAAGAAGTCAGATTTGGTTATGAGTCTACCTGGTACGGCAGTATTTGCCTCATGAAGGCACCTTTGCAGGCTGGCTAATTGAACGTGTCAGACTTCTGGGTCTTCTCATCCCATGCTTCTCCCTGTAAGTGATAAGGCTACATTAATCTGTATTCCCTGCAATCTCAGAGCTGCACTGTTTGGGATCTGAAAATGGGTAATTGTTACTATATTAATTTTTCAACTCAAAATTCGTGCAAGGTATGATACAGGATTCTGTATAATCAGAGGGTTTTTTGTTAAACATTATGCAGATGCCCTGATAATAAGTGAAGCTGTTTGACTTTCTAGAGAGCCCTTTGGCTTACAAAATAACTTGTTTTAAAAGAGCAGGCCCTTGAAGTTCAAGTGCCACAATTTTCCTCAATCTCCTATTCTTTTTATTTTTCCTTTTTTTTTTTCTTTTTTTTTTTTTTAATTTTTTAGACTAGTTTTTGTTAGGCATGCCACAAAACTGCAGATGCTGAACATTCTTGTGATAGCTGCTGTGTGAATATTTTGCTTTGTTCATGTTTTGAGTGCTCCCTGTGAATTAGGCTGCCTTTTGTTTTCCCTTGGCAGTTAGTATGCTAGAGCTCTTGTTAGCCTATATGGAGCTCCTTATTTTAATGAGACCAACTTCTCTACTTGCTGTTCTGCTGTTGTTTTATTTATTTTTTTAATCAATGAAGCCTCTTACTGTGACCCTCTTGGGACAATAGCTTTCTTATGCTAAAGGAAAATGTATTCCCCTGGACAAAGCTGTGGGAAGCATAACATGCTCATTAGTAATGCTTGGTATATACACTGCCCTTCCCTTGTTCATTCATAGAAGGAAAAATGACATCAAGGAGAGGATGTCTTCTTTTTTTTTTTTTTTTCCCCTTCCCTAGAAATAAAAGGAGGAGGAAAGATATCACCTGAAGTGTCTCTGATAAAGTTTGAGAAGTGCTAGCAGTCCTGATACAAGGAAGTGGCTTCAGTCTGAAAACAGACTGGTTACTCATCTGTGGTCATAGAGGTAAGTTGTTTGAAATGGCTGACATGTGTGGTCCTATGTAACGTGTGAGGTTCAAGGCAGTGGGAGGGAAAAATGGGGAGAAAACGGCACCGTTCTGCTTTCTGGGTAAGAGGAAGGGGGAGAATTTTTAGCAGAATTGGGTCTTCTGTGATGGGCTGTTCGGCCTTTTACTGTAGGAAGGTGAGGTTGTGCAACAGATGGAGGAGGGGAGAAGAATACTGTCTATGTATAAAGCTTAAACATCTGTCACAGGAGAGGGGAGTTATTCATTTTTAAAGGAAAACGGATGAGTTAAAATTGTCTGGCTGTGTCTGCAATCTAGTTTCCAGCCTGATCAGTATGTTGAAGTTTTATTCCATCTATTAAATAAGGGAGCAAGAAAGTTGTTTTTAACTGGTTTCAAGACACAGATAGGTACATTTTTTAGGTCGTAATGCCCCCCACTACCACTGTGGAGAATTATGCTGAGGAAATTCCTTCTGGTGCATGTGTATGCAGCTAACCTGGTAGTACTGCGCCTCTCTAGACCTGGAGTCTACGTGGAGAGACTTACTGATCCCCAGCTCAGCGTATAGAGTTCGTGCTGGGTTTTCCCATGATTGAAAGCATTGCTGGAAAATACTGTGTTGGCTTCAGGAGAGAAGGTGTTAACCAGATTGCCTTTAAAACTTTCCTTAAGAATTGTTTTGCCAGGGGATTGGCCTGATAACCATATTGCTGCAATAGTTTGCAGCATTCTGCTGAAAACTTAGGCATGTGCTAGCTGCCTGGAAATCTAAGTCAAAATCCCAATAGAAATTAATAAAAACATTGATTTCTCTCATATATCTATGCAAGAAGAAATCTCATTCTTCAAAATTATCTTCTTGCTTTAAGATTTTCATAAACATCAAAGTATTTAATGCAAACTCAGGATGCTTATATGTGTATGCATGCACGCACAAGATACACTTGTGATAGCTGAGAAGGAAGGAGTGAATGCCAACATTGTTAAATCCAAGAATGGTTTGAAGTATTAATATTTCTCTTTGGCAAAGTAAATGCCTTACAGCTCCTTAAAATCATGCAAACCTTTGAGTATTATTTATGCATACGAAGTTAGTTGCTACTTTGTGCTGTAATAACTGCTGCTTTATTTAAGAGCAGAGAACTGAAGTTGACTGAATACTGGATTAAAACCTTAGCTGCTAAGATACTTCCCTCTTTCCCTCCTCCCTTCCTGATGAGACTCGCTCGTATTTTGCAAGAACAGCACTGGTGGTTTTTTTCTTGGGGTCTTCATGAAAGCAGGAGGGACTGTATTAAAATTTCTATTCTCTTTCCCCAGGGGGAGAAACTAATGTAAATGCAGATGACAATGCAGAATGCAGTTCAGGTAACTGCCTTTTGTAATGTTTGAATTCTGTATAGTATTTTTTTTTTTATTCAAAGGTCTACCCTGAAGCAGATGAAATGCTAGAATCCCCAGAGCTAACTCTAGTTTAAATTAAAAAAAAAGTAATAATGTTGTCATTTTACGAATGGAGCAATGTGACAAGGTAGGTAACCCAGTGTTATATCAGATAGGCGATCCTTTCTCTTCCTAAGTGCTGTTACCTAAGAAGATTTTGAAGTCAAAGGCTGAGACTATTTAAAAACTTGCTTGATGATTAAGAGGTGTTTTTAAAAACCCTATATTGTAGTTAATCACTTAAGTATAAATAAATAAATATATTTTATACAGACACGGAACTGAAGGAAAGTAGTTAAGAATACCAGAAGGACTCTTTTTCTTCGGGAATTTTGTACATGAAATTTCAGTGTGGTCCTTTTCTTGAAATTTAAAGGTACCTCTCGGTTTGAAAATATGCAGTCCTTAAGAGAAATGCTAAGGATACATGTTCAAGAAGCGTGTTATGTTCTTGCACGGGAATATGTTTCCTCTTTTAACATCATCATTTTAATGATTTAAACACAAAGTGCCTCTGAAATGTTTGATCAGAGAAATCAGGAGTCTGTAGTAAGATAAACTGCAGATTTCATTACTTAAAATGTGCTGAGGAAAAAAAAAAACCCACAAATGTAATGCATGTTTTCTTTATTTAATATTCAGGAAAGTATGTAATTTTAAATCCAAAGAAGTCAAGAGAATGAATGTAGTAGTACTTTTGATACAGGAGTTACTAATGAGAGCTGCACCCTTCGTGATTACTGTTGTGTTGGTTTGGTGTATCTGTCTGAAGGGGAATGAACACTTACTTTTTGAATAATAGATCTTTAGCGTAATTCAAACCTGTAAGTTTTTGTCATCTGACTGCAAATGTCAGAGCTTGCTGTCTTCAGCTTACTGAAATCTTCTGCAGGTGTGGTTTGGAGATGACCTTCCCTTAAGTCCCCGAAGTCCTCTGACTCCCAGACATGGGCCAGGTTTGGCAGATGTGTGCCTGTATGACCAATGGATATCCGTGCGGCATGAAGCAACTTTGGTGCCTATGCAAGAAGACCTGTCAATCTGGTTGTCTGGCTTGCTGGGTGAGGTTAAAAATAAATCACTGGCTAATACATTTCAAAACACTTTCCAATATTCCAGTTGATGCTGACACTTAGTATCTATAGTACTGTTAAGATCTGGTGTATTTGAGCCTGAGTGGCTAAGGGAATTGCATTAAAATGCATGCTTCGGTTTCAGATTTTATTAGCTGCCACCTCTTAGAGGTAGGATGATTAATCGTTCTAATTTATATTTCTGGATCTTGTTAGTCTAATTAAAATCTAATTGAGTGGATATTTGATTTTAGTTTACTTACATATTTCTACTAATTTTCAGTCTTTAACACTGTAGTAAATTATATGATGGGTGGAATACTGTTTGAGTTGCCTCTAAGTTCATATGAAACTTCTTTACCTTCTGTGGAGTAACTCTAATATTGACCTTTTTTTAGGAATGGAAGTCAAAGCAGAACAACTGCTAGAGGAACTTGATAATGGGGTACTACTCTGCCAATTGGTTGATGTTCTTCAAAACACAATTAAAAACTGTTGTAGCTCAAATAATTTAAGGGTGAGTCCTATTGTGATGATTTTTTTTTTTAAATACATATATAAATTCTTTAATTGTAAGTAGTAGTAAAAGGAAAGCAGGTGAGTGAGGCTTCCCAAAGTGGCATTCTGTGTGCTGTGTATCCGGAGACTGTGGCGTTATACATGGCTAAACTGTCCTTATGCAACAAATGACTTATTCACTTTGTTAATCAAATCCTAATGTCCTTACTAGTTTTTTAGTTTGATTTCAGTAGAAGTCTTGCCAGAGGAAGATCTAGTCCAAGTCTGGAGTTTGTTCCCCTGATAACATCGGTGTGGGTTGGTAACAAGATATCCATTGGCAGTTGGTGGAATGTTTTTTTCCAGAAACTGGTGGCTAAACTCTAGTATATAGGTTAGCCATGAAAATATCCGTATTGAGACCTACCTGGAGATGGTACATCAGTGTTTTTGTTAGGAGCCAAGGCTGAGTTGAAACGTGAATCTTAAGCAACTTGCAGTCTGTGTTTGTACAATGAAAAATAGTGATGTATCACTTCGGAGTATAAAACCATGTAATGCTGGTGCAGATAGCGTATGTTCAATGTACAGGTACCCAGTATACCTACAGCAATGCTTCGATTTGTCAAATAGTAGATCGCCAACTAATGTGCCCTGATCGGTAGTATTTCCCTTGGGGGCAGGAGGAACTGTTTCACCATATCTAGACCTTTTTTGTGTGTGTGTGTGTTTACCTTTTACTGTTTTATCTAGTAAAACAGTAGTTTTAAATAATGAATATTTACCAGTAAGTAATATAATTACTAATATTAGAATTATTATTAATTGGGAGGGACACACAAGACAGCAGTCTTAGGATGGCAAATGGTATTTATACAAGAGCCATATGAATGTTGCAAAACCTTAGGGGTTTTTTAAGGACAAGATGCCCAACTTCTGTACATTTGAACAGTTTCTTCAGTTTTGAAGCTACCAATTTAAAAAAAATAAGTACTGAATTGTTTTAAAGGGAACTGCCCTTTGCTCCCTTCTGATTCCCTCTGCTTTCTAGAATGGGCTCTAAAATGTTGAAGTCTGTCAGCTAGGTATAGTTTAGTTGATTTGGGGTTCTCCCTGCTCATTCTGCTGCTATGAACAGAGCTTGGGAAGAGGAAATAATTATCGAGACCTGTGAAACCACCAGTAAAACTTTTACCCCAGCATGTGGGGAAATGGGGAAACAACTGTATGGGCAACTCTGGAGAAGTTGCAGAGCTAAGGACTGTTCACTCAGTGACTGTTTACAAAGATAAGGTGGAATGCCGTCTACATTAGTGTAGGTTTTTTTAATAGAATACGTGGTGGGTTGAACACAAAATAGTTATGAACCGCTGTTTCTGTACTCTGAATTTGGAGTTTATTTTCCTTTGCAAATATGCTTTGAAATCTGTTGGCAATGTTGATGTGCACAATGTACTTTTTGTTTTCTTCCCTTGCCAGAATTTTCCTATGAGAAAAGTTCCATGTAAGAAGGACGCTCCATCAGGATCTTTTTTTGCCAGAGATAATACAGCCAACTTTCTTAACTGGTGTAGGGCCATTGGAGTTGATGAGACTTATCTCTTTGAATCTGAAGGTTTAGGTAAATCTATATTTTTGTAAGACTTGCTTTGATAACTACCCGGTCAGGGAGATCTCTTGTGTAAAGTCTCGTGAAGCCTTTGTCACAACTGTACCTGTCTTGTGCAAGCTATTAATGCTTTTATTTATTTTAAGGCAGTGTTCATGTAAAAGCCTTGAAAAATCAGTTCAGTGACTGCTCTAACTTACATGATGCTTTTCCAACCTTCTAAAAGTTGCTGTGTGGAGGAAGGGAGGGGTGATAGCTGTGCAGCAAACTCGCATGTTTTCCTTCAGTAAAAAGGCCCACTGAGAAACAGAGGAGAAAAGCGTGGTTTCACTTTCCCTGTGCGGGAAGACCACAGGGCCATGGAGTCAACTCACAATAAGATCCTTTATTTGGTATTAGAGCTCATTCTTGTTGCAGAAAGCCCTCAGAATAATGCATTCAGGACTGCTAAATTTGGTAACTACATCAGGGCGTTGTGCCTGAAGTGACAACAGTCTGTTGGTAATTAACATTTACTTCAGGACCTGCTTGATGTGACTCTAAACCATTTGTATTTTCCTATTTAATAAGATAGTTATAAAAATAAATACTGCCAATTGTGTGCATGCCTGCCCCAGTGCACAGTCTGTCCCGTATAACAAACAGCTTCTAGACTGATACTTCCAGATGGAATAAAATTTTTTTGACTGTTAATTAAGAGGAACTGTGCTTTCATTGCATGGTAAATAATGAAACGCTCTTCTACCAACTATTATGTCAGTAAAAATTAATTAATAGAAACCTTTCTGTGGCAAGCCAAATACTGTTTTTGGTTGTTTTTTTGTTTTTTGGTTTTTTTTTTAAAAAGGCAAAATATCTGCCTGTCAAGCAGAATAGCAAAAAATTGCAAAGTACCTTTTGTTTTCAGTAATCAAATGAATTTATCGCAATATTTGCCAGATTTTCTTGAAGTCTTTGTGCCATTTAATGCTATTTAAATGGGAGGCACTGTTTTCATTAACTGCTTTTCTTTTAAGCTCTCCTCCCTGCTAGCTGGACTGCCCATGCCTTCTCTACTGGATAAGTCATCTTTTAAAATAATTGAGAAAATATCATTTGCATCTGTCTCATTCTGATTTAGGGAGTGTATCTTTTTTTTTCAATGCCATGAAATACAGATGAGTAGGAGAACTGAGCTATAAGAAAATCAGTTTTAATTTTTTTTCAGTTCAACTTGTATGAATTGCATTGCTTAAACATCTTAGTTCCTGTAAGTGGATGGGTAACTAGAACCTGTTTAGCCTTCCTGAGATAAGCAGACAGGATTTCCTAATGCTGTGGCTTTCGTTCATAGCCAAGGAGTGTTTTGAAGTCTGATTGTAACTCTTGACACAAGCTTGCTTTGTGGCATAAATATCTTCTGTGAGCCTTTTTGGCAGTCGAAATGAGCAGACTTGTAGCCTCCTTGATGAAACATTCTTTCCACTGATGTTCTCCATCAAACTTTCAAGCCATTCTTTATGAATGAAATAGGGGAAGACAATTTGACAATTGTCCTTTTCCCGTCAGATACATATAGCAACACCTTCTGAAAAGTGTGGATGGTTGTGAAGGAAATAAATTAAGTGGCTCCTGAGACAGCAGAAAGGGAGAGTAGCTATCATGGGATGCCCTTTGACATCAAGCCAAATGTCTTGATCTCTGCTAGGGATTTTTCTCTTCTGGATTCAGGCAAATTATGCCTCTTCTGTTACAGCTGACAAAAACACTTACCAAGAAAAAAGGAAAGATGAAAAGACCTCTGGTACCTTTTAGATTATGGCTGTGCCAACTTTCTTTTCTAGATTTAGCCTTCATAATCAGCTCTTTTAAAAAGTAGACCTACAAACTGGAGTAGATGATGTAAACAAGAACATCTGACTTCATACTCAACTTATACTTTAGGGAACACTTCAGTCTTATTTAAAGCAAAGTCATTTTAAATATCAAATTGAACATTAGAAAGATGTTAGATTTCATCTGTAAATATAGAGCTGGCTCATTAGGCTTCTCTTCAAAGTGAATTTCCAGTTTCTACTGAATATTGTTACTGCACAGTATGAAGAAAGTCAGACTTGTTTATATAAATGTTACACCATATGAAAATTCTATCTACAGCTTTTCACATTTCTTATACTTGATGGTGGTGGGGGAAGGAACAGTGCCGTGTGTGTGGGTGGAGGGGAGTTGAATGACCTTTCTCCCAGCCTTTGGTTTCTGAGTTATTAGGTAGTATACCTAGTTGGCTAAGAAAGCACAGGGATGGTTTGTTTTCTAGAGCATTCATACAACTATGTTCTTAGAACATGCTGAGAGCATCTCAATTTCGAGGCTGAAATGGGGGCAGGGGAGGAAGTAGTTACTTGTGTGTGAAATTTTTAAACTATTTTCTTTCTCTGTTCATGGCCCGTGTTTCTTTATTCTTGCGCATCTAAAGATGGAAGTTGCAAGAAACCAAAACAGACATCGCTTTCCTTCTGCCTCCTCTATTCTTCAGTGCAGCACTAAAAATAATTGAATGTTTTCATTTCAAAGTTGTCAAGATAATCCAGAAGAACTGTCACAGTCACCTACACACCATTTGGCTATCACTCCACTCTTCCATCTCATTCTTCAGCTCTCCTGATCATGATTTAGTGTGTCTATGCAGTCAAGTGCATGCAGCTCTTAGAGCTGCTCTGAACTGAGGGGTGCAAAGCAGCCTCTGCATTGGGCATGAGCTGGGTTAATGTGGGCACAGTCCTTGAGAAGCAAAGCCTAGTGCAAACCTCTGTGCTACTAACATATCTGAAAGAGTGTTGCATCTTTTCTGTGATCACAGCCAGTATCTGATGTTTGCATCCGAGTGTTTGCCTCTTAAACCAATGTCATTCTTACCTCCTTCTTACAGTCAGGGGTTTTGTTTGACTCTTTCTCAGATAGACCCTCACAAAGATACCAAATTCTGAAGAAAACCTTTGGATGGGTGGGGCAGAGGTGGGGGCTGATAGGGAGGGGTGAAATGAGGGTATGGCATGGGGTAGGGGAGCTGCCACTGGCAAAGTGGTATCTTCTAGTGCAACTGGGTGAATATGCTGTATGGATGGACCCTGCTGGCACCCAGAACTTTTAAAGTGGTAAGAGAAAGGATCCGTTGCTTACTGAAATGGTAACAATCACCCAGATTATTCTTTCACAGCCACGGGTTTAAACCACTTAGGCTGACTGGCTGCATAGCCATCCACTTGTCAGCTAGATCCCTTGCAGTGTATTCTCCTATCGTTGTTCACCTATGTGTGCCTATCTGTGTCTGTATGCACAAGCATGAACAGATGGAGTATATTTTCCTATTTGCAGTTGTTGAATGCTTTTCATCTTTAAGACTGCTATAATATATTTGGGGATACAGAAGGGAAAGCTCTCAGATCTCTTTCTTTCCAGTTCACATCAAGAAAGAACAGCATAAAATCAAATAAAGCATATTTCTCTTAGGAGCTGGAGAAGAGTTTGATTTCAGGAGTGCCATGATGGGTTTAAATGCTTTATGGAATAGAAAATTAGAGTTGGAAAGCATATAGCGTTTTATGCATTATAATGTAGCTTGCCTCTGGGTAGAATGATGGCAAAGTTGTAGTCATCTATTCCTTATCTTCCCTTCTCGATACCTAACTGCACAGGCCTCTCTACAGTAAATGAGCTGTAACTCCCTTTTATTCTCTTCCCTTTTAGTTTTGCACAAGGATCCAAGACAAGTGTATCTTTGTTTGTTGGAAATTGGACGCATTGTATCCAGGTATGTGATCCATACACACTCTTAACAAGAAATTGAAGAACATATTCTATTAAGTAAAAGCTAAGACAAAGTTAAGACAACCTGCAGTCATTAAGTGCAATTCAGTAGATGTTAATTCTGTGCAGAAAGTAATGAGTAGCTTTTCTAGGACCACCGTACAATATGAGTATTTTTTCAAGACTTTTCATGGAGAAGTGCTGATCCACACTGTTTTTTATAGCTGTATGTTTAAATACTATATTCAGCTTATAGATATGTGTACATCTTGGAAGAACTCACTGAACATTAAATAGAGTTTTAAGGTCTTTTATTTTTTAAGCTTTTTGGCAGGTATCTATCATTCTCTACATTTAGACTTCTAATTTATTTCTAGTGCCGAGCTGGAAGCTTTAAGATAGTTTATCTAAACTGGATGTGACCTAAATTGTGTAGTTTTGGCAGTATTTTTACTGCCTTCTCTGGTAGCTCCAAGACCACCTTTGGGAGGACTTCTACTAGAACTCAAGAGTTGCTCCTTCTCTGCATTATCAAGACAGTTATTCCTCTGACTGATGTAGTGCTGTTCCCTGTCAGTGAAGCTACTCAGAATTCTGCATGTTTGTTATCATCAGTTTCTTTTTGTTTTCTTTAGCAGTTAAACTCTCTACTTTTTGTATTTGTGTTGAGGTATGGAGTTGAACCTCCTGTACTAGTAAAGCTAGAGAAGGAAATTGAGCTAGAAGAAACACTGCTGATGACCTCTGGACCACCATCACCTATTAGCACAGCAAAGTCGTGTTGTCACCGTGGGGAGCTACATGAGGCAGTAAGTAGTACTTATTTATTGTGATATGGGCTTTAAATCAGACTCTAAGTTTACTACTTGTATGATCTGGCTCAGCAAACATAGGCTGTTTTTCATCTAATATTTGTGAGCCTCCTTAAATAGAAAACAGAAGGGTATGCATCTCTATTGAGCAACTTTTTTTTTTGGAAAATGTCAGCAAAATGCTGTCATATATTTTGGACTTAATGCGTCAGCGCATATAACTTGCCTTGGTTCCCGCCCTCCCCATCTTCATTGCTGCTTTGAGTATAAGAAACACTCTCATTCAATTTTTCTGGTGTGTCAATATTCTATGACTGTAACGTATGCTTCTCTTCAATTTGATGTTTTCATAAAACTTCATGGAATGTTAAAGTAGGCTTTGATGAAACTCTTTTGAAAAAGACTTTAAATAAAACCTCTGTACCTGTACCAATTGGAAATTAATATATATGCAGAAAAGGAAACGATTCGTACCTCTTGTGAACTGGTCCAAAAGGAATGATGAACAACTTTCCTATTTTGCTTAAAAATGCATGTTGAGACTTTAAAATTCATTTATTTTAAAGTTTCTCTGTGTTGTAATGTAAAACTTCTGCTTTTTTTGGAATGTCAGCCACCCGATCCTCGCTCTCTCTGAAAAGTCTCTCAATTTCTCCTGCTTGGCAATAGTCTTGACCTTCCAATTTGTTAAGTTTCTAAGTGGCTGTAAGAGGCACATCTTCTCTAACCCTGGACTTATTTGGGGACTACCTTTCTCCTTTTTTCAGTGGTTTCCTTCTTGGATATCACATAGAAGGTTAACTTATAAAAGCCTTACAAAAAGTTAAGGAGAATGCAGAAGTAGCCCTGGGGCAGATGTAGCAATGGACTTGGTCACAGGAGAGACCCAGGCGCTTGTTTCAATTTCAGTGTCTTCACAAGGTCGTGGTTGGAATTTGATGCTATTATGCATAATGTTACGGACAAATCTTTAAAAAGAAAGTAGAAATAACTTAAAATTGAAGAAATCCTGAAAATTGGATTGGAACAACTCTAAATACTTGTCTGTACATACAGTTTGTTCTTTCTTTTAATCTTTTATTCTACATTTTGAAGCTCTGTGTAACTGAGATTTTCTTGTGAGGGAATAGAATTCTAGTGTTTTCTTAGACTGCAAGATGAAGTTATCAGTATCTTTTCTTGTATTAAATATCTCAATAAACTGTTTAACACATGCTTCTGTCAAAATACTAACGAATGCTTTCAATTTTAATAACTAGGTTAAACATATAGCAGAAGATCCTCCCTGCAGTTGTTCTCATCGATTTTCAATTGAATACTTATCGGAGGGACGTTATAGACTGGGAGATAAAATACTCTTCATACGAGTAAGTAGTTTCTCAGAATTCCAATTTATATTCATAATGGGAAGAGAAATGCTTTTAAGTAGAATACCTTACTTTTATGGTATTGTTTTAGAATTACAGAGGGATTTTGCAGCTTGGGACGCCACATCATCCAATCTCCTATTCAAAGTAGGTGTAGCTAATTAGATCTTACAGCTATTGATTTTACAACCACACTAAACTAAGCAAGTTAATGTTTTTCTGTGGTGTTTCTAAAATTTCAGTAGCAACTTGCAATATAAATAAGGGTAATGCAATAAAATATCCTGAGAACGTTGCTTGTTCAAAATCTGGATGCTTGGGGTTTATAATTTGTAGGATACTTGAGCGCTGCCTTCAGCAGGCGTAAGAGTTTCTGGCATTAAAATGTTATGAGGAGGACATCCGTAATTTGAACAAAACCTGTATCCAAAACTCTGTATACTAAGTAAAGATGCTGACAGAATGATTAAAATGTCTTCTGTATATATGCTTTCATTATTTCCTGATGCATAATGACTGTCTCTGCAGGAGAAACTATCTAATAAAAGAACTGGGAAGTATAAGCCTTATTTATAACATAATTTCTCTTTTTTAAAATGTTTCTCTGTAAGAACCGAGGTCCTATTTTTAGTCAATTTCAATAGATTTTAATGTAAGATGAAGGCATAGTCCTGCATAAAACAAGATAGAAGTTTATCTTGTTGTTCTTCTGCTCCCACCCCCTCTTCCCCCATTCTCAGATGCTACATGGCAAGCATGTGATGGTACGTGTTGGTGGAGGCTGGGACACTCTTCAAGGTTTTCTGCTTAAATATGATCCATGCCGAGTGCTTCAGTTTGCAACTCTGGAACAAAAAATCCTGGCGTTTCAGAAAGGGGTCACCAGTGACAGTGTGCCCAACTTGTCAGCTAGAATTCAGGAGCCTCCTGTCATGAACCCAATGTCAGCTGTCAGTATGTTTCAAAAGCAGCCATCGAAACCCCCTACTCCTGTTTCAGCTCTCGGGGCAAGTGCAAAGAAGGCTTTATCTAAACGTCCTCCGTCCCCTGCCCTGGCATCACCAAAAGTGCCAGTGCCCCCATCCTCCACAGCCAAGTCACTGATAGTCAGGTCCAAATTACAAGGATCTTCAGTGACAGGCGTGCAGTCTTCTTCCAAACCATTAGCTGGCACCTCAAAGAAACTGGAGTCTCCTGCACACAACTCACCAGTTTCTGCTCCTTCACAGCCTGTAAGCAAAAGCTCTTCATCTGCAGGAACGAGAACGGCTCTTGTTCACTCCGAAACATTGCGCAAACGTATTCGGTCCCCTGATGCTCCCAAGGTCAAATTTGCCCTGGCTCAGAGCTCCCCGGCACCAGTGCTGTGTCCTGCCCTCTCATCCTCTGAAAACCAGCTGTCTCGCCTGCCTGGGACAACTGAAACGATGGCTTCAAAACAGAAGCGTGTTGCCGCTAAATGCAAACCTGTATCTGTCACTAAAACCAAAGTGAATTCAGTAGCTCTGAGGGCTGCCCGGCCACCTGTTACAAATCTGCGTGCTGTTGCCAAGTTTGCACATTCTCAGCAGCTCCTTGCAAAACCTCCTTCTGAAAATACTATTCAGACCTCAGGAACTGGGTCTCAGCATCCTCAGAAAGCTCCACAAACAGCTTCTGACCTGGCAAGGAACCTGAAATCTGCTTCAGTCTTAAAACACTCAGCTTCTGCACCTTCCCTTGCAGTTAGCAAAGCATCGAAGTCACCCCCTACGCTGGTATCTACGAGCAAAAATGTATCATCAGCTATCAATAAGCAGCCAAATATCAGTAAACCCCCTCAGGTTGGACCCACTTCATCTGAACCCCCTGAACGCACTCCCTTATCTGTTGTACGGCTTCCTCAAACTTCAGCCAAAGCAGCAGTGACCAAAAAGCCAGCACAGCCTTCCACAAAAGGTCAGCCTTCAACCAAAAACGTGCAAGTAAATGAAAGCTTGGCCCCAGCAGCCAAGAAGCCTCTCCCTAAGGGAAAATCATCAGTGGTGTGTAACAAAGGAACGCCTGGTGTATCAAAAGGTCCTCTTATGAAGAGCAGGCAAGATGATCATTATTTTGTTATGACAGGGAGTAAAAAACTCAGAAAGTAAACTTACTTGTTACTTTCTGTGGAAGTCTTAATTTCATTCAAATGGGCCTCTAGTATCTGCTACACTGAGGATAAGGAAAAGTTAAATAACACTACATTTACCATGAAATATTAGGTATAACCTACATTTTTCTGCATAACTTACAGTAAGAACTGTATTTGTTTTGCAGTTTAGAAACTTCTATTTGGATATATTTGGAAGTGAGCTTGCTTGCTGTGTAGCACCGTGGAATAGAGAATATCCCTGTTTGCTGCTAGCCTGACCTGCTGTGGGGAAGGTGGAAGAGGAAAGGGGAGCTAGGGCTGCTGCTTTTGCTGCTGCTCGTTTTCAAGAGAGCGAAGCCTGCCCAAGAAATGCCTACCCAGGGTAGAGCCTGAGCGATTCTGGTGGTTCTGGCACACCTGCATCGAGGCCCGTGGCAAGCAACAGAGCTGTGCACAGGCTGTAAAAGTTCTAATACCTCAAACAAAGCTATGTTGTGGGTTGTGGTTTTGGTGTTTTGTTTTGTTTTTGTTTTTTTTTTTTTTTTTTTTTTTTTTTAAGTTCACCAGTGTCCCAGAACCCAAATTTGGGTCACCTGCATGTATTAGAAAGAAACCTCTAGTCATGTTTAGACTTGACAGCTGCTATTGTCAGTGTTCACTGTGCCCCCCATATGCCTTGAAGTGGCTTCAGCTCGCTTGGAATTGGAGCCTTCTTGGTTTGTGTTAAGTCGGACATGGAAAATCATGGCCTTGATCACTCTCTCTCATTGTGCCTTAGCCTCTCAAATTCATGACAGATCTCTTCAGTGAGCAATGCTGCTTTTAAACCTGTGGGCAGATAACCTTGCTTAGTTCATGTTCAAATCTGACTATGAGTGAGCCCAGTCTTTCCTAGAAAGCTCTTGCTGCATGGAGAGAAGCACCTGAGTTGCTGGGAGGGCGCTTTCCCCTGGGATGAAGCCCTAAAGCAGCTCCTGCTCCTGGGATGGAGAGCTGCGAGTATTGACCTGCACCAGCAGAGCCTTACTGCTCTGCAGGAGTGGCCTTTACATGTAAAACTGAATTGCTAAATACTACTCAGTGCTACAGGTTAATTTTTGTGGGCAGTCTTAGCCTGCAGTGGCCTTTTTTGTTTTATTTTTGGAGACCTTCTTACTGGCTCTCCTGTATTACTTTCTGAGGGTGAGGAGTAGTTTCCCAAAGAGGTAATGAGGGACTACATTTGCCTTTAAACATCGGAAAGTGCCAGAAAGCTATGCACTGTTAACGCTCTCAACTCCTGAAGGCTTTCAGTGGGTTAAACATCTATGGTGCTCAACACCTTTACCCTTAACAGAAGTGAGTTTCATAGTAGATGAATAAAAACTACTGTCTTTGGGGGTGGCCTTGTTTGAGATGTTTTGGGTCTAATGAACAGTCATTCCTACAAACACCAAGGAGCTCTCAGGTTCTCTGAAGAGACACTGCTGACTTCCACAGACCATCACTTCTGCTCTTTGCTCCCAGGATATTTACTTATGGGCAGGAGAAGAGATGCATGGAAACTGCAGCTTCTGATGTTGTATATTTAAATTTTTTTTTCCCCTGCACTTAGAGTAAGCAAGCATCATAAGCTAATCATGAGTTCTCATGCGCAGAGGCAAAGTCATTGAGCTGCCTTTCTGAGCACCTTGTTAGCTTTTTTTTATTTATGATTCTATTTATGCATATCTACTGTATGATACTGCTTACAACCTGCTGGGAGTAAACAGTAAATAACAATATCCAAACTGTAGGAGGAAAACAGATTTTAACAACATGGATAGAAGTCCCACAAGCTCACATACAAAGCTGTATGTTTGGGGAAGGCCTTACTGCTCACTTGTTTTATAAATACACTGGTCAAAGCCACTACTGCAAATGTTAAGAATAGTATTGACTGTAATGGACTGCTTTCAGGTTTGATAACTTTGGCACACTGTTTGATATGCTGAAAGCATTTTACAGTAGATTACTTGCTTTTGATTTTGGGCTTCCAGATAGCAAGCTATGATATGATATATCTCATGCAGATTAATAGCTGAATTCTTGGCGTTTCTTTCTGTACTGGGTCTGGCTGACATGGAGTTAACTTTCTTCACAGCATCCCATATGGTGCCATGTTTCAAATTTGTGACTAAAACAGTGTTGATAACACACCAGTGTTTTAGCTGTTGCTGAGCAGTGCTTGCACAGGGTCAAGGCTTTCTCTTTTTCCTGCTCTGCCCCCACAGCAAGTAGGCTGGGGGTGGGCAAGAGTTTGGGAGGGACATGGCTGGGACACCTGACCTGAATTGGCCAAAGGGCTACCCCATATCAGAAAACATCATGCTTAGCAATAAAAACGGGGGTGGGGGGTGGGGGTGGGGTTGGCTTCCAAGGTGGCTGTTGTTTGAAGACTGGCGGGGCATCTGCCTGCCTGTGGGAGGTAGTGAGTGATTGCCTTTGCATCACTTGGTTTGGTTTTTTAACTCTTTCCTTCACTTATTAAACTGCCTTTATCTCGACCTGTGAGTTTTTTTGCTTTTGCTGTTCTTCTCTCCCCTGTCCTGCTGGGGATGGAGGGGAGAAAGAGTGAGCAGCTGTGTGGGTGCTTGGCTGCTGGCTGGGGTCAACCCACAACACTTTTTGAACCTTCTACAAGTTTTTTAGTAGTAATTTAAACACTGCAACTCTTGGATCTTGGTGTAATGCTATCTCAGCATCTACCTTTTTGAACTATAACTTCAGAGAAAATGAGGTGTATGGCTTCATCTTTGCGGTCCATTATCTCATGTAATAGACTGAATTTTATGGTTCAAAATGAAATAAAAAGCATAAGCTGGGAAATTGGTACTGAAAAAGGCAAAAGAATTTCTTTTACAGTTGAAACCTTAATCAGCTAAAGATGGTTCCCCTGTTACATGTGGGTAGGCTTGGTTTGGTTTCATTACAAAAAATAGTATATTTGAGCATGGTCCAACTTCTGTGAACATTGCTCCAACTTTACAGTCATATTCTAACTACGGGTGTCATGTAACATGAGGTAAGCCAAGAATTAAAATGTAACAAAGTACCTCCTAATGGAAACACAATCTTTTTGTGATGTTTACATTGCCAAATAGCAAGTCTAATCTTCAGCTTGTATTACTTTTCATGAGGGAAAGATAACTTGGAGAATTCAGTCAGTTTCCTGCTCCATGAGTTATCGATGTCCTTCTGTATGAGTACTTATTTTAAATAAACATATACTGCACCTTTTTTACATGCACACATTTTTTTTTTCCTACTGTCATCTTTTTGCGGGGAGGGAAAGAGAATGTATTTCAGAAGGCTTATGTTTTCGCTTTACCACCACATAAATAGTAGCATTAATCTTGGGTTATTATAAAGACATAAATAGCTGCTTCTAATCCATTGCTTTGTTTGGAGTTCAAGACCTGTTTACTCTGATGCTGGTTTCAGTATGACTAATTGAGTAGAAGGGGCTTCCTACTCTTTCCTAGCTGACAATGTGCCTAAGTAGTTTCAGGTATACCTCTGAGTTTTATTCTTTGCAGCTCTACTTGAAATAAAAAGCACCCTTATGTGCCAATATTTTCCATGCTTACATCTTGTCAACAAACTTTAGACCCATCTCTGCTTCTGTTGCTATCGATAACAGAAACTTCATTGGTTTTACTGAGAGGAGAATTGGGTCTTCTCACTGGAGTCACCTAATTAACTTTTTTTTTTCCTCCCTATTTGATTTCAAAAAAAAGGTTTTAATACCTGCAGTTCTCTGCCTGTTCCAAAGTGGCTTCAGTTTCTGCCAGTCTGATGCTGGTGCCTAATCATATAGATATACTTATCCTTCCACTTCAGCTTTGTCTAGTGAGTGCGTTCTTGTGGCATCTACCATACTTGTTCTTACAGGACCAAGCTCTGCAGACATGTTAGTTATGGCTTTCTTTTAAGAGATGATGGCGTTACAGCTGGCCAATAAAATACAAAGACAGCCCAAGACACTCTCAGGTAAGTATCCTAACCATCAGACTACAAGGTCATGCCTCGTTGTCCCAGCGAATATTACTGTCCACCAGTAAAGCTCTAAAAGGAGATATGGAAGGTGGTTTTTCCTCCTCCTCCAAAACTGCCTTCATTGCTGGCAGGTATTACACATTCTGGTGAAATTGCATGTTTTATTCTGAATGAGGATAAACTTAGGTCTCCTTCCTCAGTTAGCTTTCTAGCCTTTAGACCTTAATAGAAAAGATGGGATCATTCACATTTTTTACAGGTAAGTATATAGGATTGGTATTCACCTTTTTGAAAAAAGGGCTTACTTCTAGTATCCACAGTCCAAAGCCATTCTTTTAACTCAGTGGAGAGGCATTCCTGAAGTCTTAAGCTCTTGCTTCTCAAACTCCATTGAAGAGTGTAATTTCAGGTTGTGGCCCTGCTCACAACTAGACAATGGGAAATGCTAGTTCCTCACTAAACCTGTAGGTGCATCAAAATCAGAATAGCCTCTCTGGTATATTCTAGGTGCTTAACTTAGGGCTCCAGCTACTATTCCAGTATGGAGTTCCTAACCTGGGGAAGCCAGGCTTTTCTGCACTTTACCTTGTGCTGACAGTGTGCAACTCCCCAACAAAATGTCCTGCAACCACATTTCCATTTCCTTTGCCAGAAGTATATTGCTCAGTGCAACTGTCATGCTCTTCACAAAGTTATCCATACTTTTCTAGTAATTGTGTGGCTTGTATTTAACAGATTTCCTACAGTAGTCACCAAAATGCTCTATTCCTCATTAAGATACTGTAAGTCTGGCTGTCAGAAAAGCACAAATTTTTGTATTGTGACAATTTACTGCATGTACTCAACAAAAGTTCAGCTGTTCAGTCAACACAACACCTTTTGTTTCTCCCCCTTGTTCTCATCATGATCCCTCTGTGGCCAAAAGAAGTCCAGATCCTGTATGCGCTATGGGTTTTGTACATCTAACTGCAGCCCTTAAATCTCTTTTTGGATCTGGAAGGAAGGACGCTTGAAGTTGCATCTGTGCTCCCTTTACTTGCTAGTGTTTAAGCTGGAGAAGTGCTGCATGGAGTGATCCTGCTTGTCACTACTTCATGATAGTGTGAGTTAGGTAAATGAAGTTTATGATATGCTTTAGTTAGACCAGATTCCCTTTGGTACAAGGAGAAATCCTTGCAATACCCTGTTAATATTTGCTTCTGGAATGACAAGCTGGATTAGATCCTGTTCTTCATGTTGATCAAAGTATAGCTAGCAGTGATTTTTACTGTACTAAAACTTGAGGGAGTCTAAGCATACTCATGCTAAAGGTTCCCATCTCAGTCTAGTTCTTTCAGCTTGTGTAGGTCCCTCATTTGAACCAGCAGAATTGCTTTCTTTGATGCCATTGCTATCAAAGTCCTTTGGTAGCCAATGCTCTATCACCCATTACAAATGTAGAAACTGGATCAAGTACCATGAGGACGTATTCCAAAGCCATACTGAAGCATGCAAAAGAGTTCCTGTAAAGCTACCCATCAATCTTTCTGTTTTTTTCCCAAATCCCTACATACTTCACATAGTGAAATCTGGCTGTGCTACTAATGGGTGTTTTATGTATAATAGACAAAGCCAACTGGACCATCCTGTAAGCAAATTCTGTTCAGAACGAAATGAACAAAAGGCAAAGGCCATCCAGATGGATTTTGGGCCCCATAGGAAGATGCCTTGAGATGGCTAAAATGTACCTCACTTAGGACTGACAGCAAAAAGCTCAAGAAATAGCAGGCAAGTCACTGAAAACTGTAGCCGCCTTAGACTTGGTTGTGGTTGATGCAAGGGCCCTGCAGAACTGGGCTGCTCTGTGACACCTCAAAACCTCATTCTCCTTTCTATGCCAGTACCTGGCATAGCAGAAACCCCAAAACATGAGCACCATATACCTATTAACATTTGGGAAACTCCTGAGTTTGGATTGATGAAGTACACATGCATGAATGCACAGTAAAATATGTACGCAGTTCAAAGAACTTCAGTTATGGCTCAGCAATTTCATATATATATTCACACATATATAAATCTGATAAAATTCAAGGCAGTTTTCCTTCTAAAACTTCAAGCAGACATAACTTTGAACATCAAACTATACAGCTCCTCCCATATTTCCCTACATGGAAACTGAAATCTGTTTGTTAGATGAGTGAGTGCTATGGGGCCACCTGGTGTCTAAGAACTTAATAGAGGCTACTTCACCAGTGTAAGACCTTCAACTTCTCTTAAAACCCACAGGCAAAACCTTTCTCTTTGATTCAAATTAAACCTTTTAGCTAGGAAAATCCAGACACGGCATGCAATTAATAATGCAAGAGACACTTAATTTTGTAAGACCCTTTCATTTCATGCAAATACATTTTTTAAAACCTCCTTTTCATTATTTTCTTTAAGAGCCAAGATTGAAGATCACTTCCTTACTAAGTTTTGAAAAATAAATGTGTGAAATGTAAATAAGCTCAACACTTTTATACATTTCAGATATCTTAAGAAAAAGTAAAACATTAAAATATTTGAGAGGCGAGATCTGCTCATAGTACAGATCTAGCTAGCCAGAAATCCCCATCAACTCTGAAATGAACTTTCAGGTGTGTCAACAGTGGGAATGCCAGCAGCGGGTGGCTTTCTAGTTGAGGAGGGGAACGGATGTTGTCTAAATCAATGCTGTTACGGCACATTGTGCAAAGTATTGTGTTCCAGGTGGAAGAAAAACCTTACAGGATGGGAGCAGCTGGCCACTTCTCTGAGGAGCGTAGCTAGGCAGAAAATATTGACAGATTAGTCGTGCTAAGAGTTTTTCGGAGGTAGGATTGCAGCATAGAATTTAGATATCAAATTGGCCTTTAGTGCCGAGTTAGAAAGTACTGTGCAAAGCTGAGGTCCGACAAAACAAAGCCAAACTTGCATGTTTCCTCAAAAAAGAGATTATGTTTGGATATTCACGCAGGAAAATTAGCATGTATTAGTGTTTGTCAAAGTACTCAAACATGGCATCTCCTAAGAACCATATTAACATCAGTTATATGCATATTTGCAGTGTGAAAGCATATCCTTTATCTCTCTTGCATTTGAAAATGAAAGTAATTGTTGAAATTCAGCTTTAGAATCTTGTAATTTCTTGATCTTTCACATAAGCATTATTATTTTTTACTTTTCTGAAGCAAGGTGGCTGTAACAGAGAGTTCCTTGTACTGGAACCTATATTCCCAAAAGGACATAAATAATTACCATGGTCTGTCATTCTGATGAATGGTATGCTTCTTCACAGCTTTTTTCTTTTTTTTCTTTTTTTTTTTTTTTTTTGCTGAGTACACTATTCTATAGACACCTGTGAAGCAAGACCGTAATAAATTACTTTTATTGTGTATACACTGCAGCATTGACCCTTGCAGTACCTTGACGTTATTTATTGCTGCATCCAAAGAAAAGAGTAGCAGAATAAGTTTATTTAAAAATCAAACTAAATATACATGCTTTGGGCCTATAGTCCTGGAATTAGGCTCCTGTACATTACATTAGATTTGGGAGGGTTTTGCGAATACACAGTTGTATGGTCTGGATCCGCAGCTATAGTAGGATATTCAGCTATGTCAAATTACTTACAAATATATACATGAAGAAGCATTTTTGGTATCCAGTGATCTATATGAGAATGGTCATAGGAACATCTATGCTAGATTATGCCTGGGTTTGACTGTATAAGGAAAAATCTTAGGAAGTTTTTTGTGATTTCCTGCCTAAAAGGCCTCTAGTTTCCTCCAAGACTTGGGTCTTTAAGTCACAGTCCATTTATGCTGGAATGTAAAATTAACATGTTAGGACTGTGAAGTCAAACATTCACTGTTTAGAAAATGGTATAATTCAGGTGGTCAGTGCAACTGTTTCACTCGCATGCATGCTAGCATGCATTTTGACACACACTTTCATTATAAGTTATAATTTCATCAGGATGCTGTTTCACTCAGCATGTAGAAGAGACAGCTCTGACTGCCTGAGCAGTTGTTCAGTATTTGGGATTCTCCCTGTACTTTAGCCTGTGGCCCCTTGCCTGCCTAATTCTCTACCTGTGCTGAAGGCAATGATGCATTGTTATACGAGTCCTTCCAGGATCTCATCAGTAGCACCTGAGTGTTTCTTGAGGTGTAAAGTCAAATAGGCTTATCTCCTTAAATAGAAGGAAAATCAAGGCTGAAAGACACTGAGATTAGAGCATCCACTCAGCTGAGGTAATTAACTTGAGTTGTCTGCACTTCACCATCCAAAGTAGTTAGTGTGATACAGGACTGAATAACTTAAAAACCTCATGTGACTTTACTTACAGCTGGGAGTGTTTAGCAGCATTGCCAGTTTGACTAATGGGCTTAAGTCAGACACTTGTATAATGAGGAAAGGGTAGTGGCCCCTTGTGAAAGGATGAGCTTAACTTATTTGTCTGGTATCATGCAGGGTGGCAGAGAGAAAGAAAAGAACATATAAATCTTGTTCCTAGAGGTTGAAATTAGATGCCTGAAGCAAGAGATGAGAGATTCATCCAGCTTTCCTGTATTACCTAAGTGTGTTCATTCCCATCCATCAGTCCCATGGAAGCAGAACCAGTCTTGAGGAAGTTAACAGCTCATCTCTCCTTAAATGCATGAGAGATGTGAGTTCAGGAGACACAAGCAGTTGTGACCAATTTAATTTTGTTATTTCTTAAACTTACAAGTCTGACTCCTCAACATTATTTATAGTTTTTAATATGGTTTTGTATGTTGTTTTGTAGAATGAAACCTGAAGTATCTCTTGGCATTCCACAAGCTCTGGATCACACTGTAAATATTGTTGGACTAGATGATTGTTGTAGGTCCCTTCCAACTGAGCTATTCTACTCTATATGTCACTGCTGTAAGTGTTCCTGTTCAAATCAAGCAAAAGTAGGTGCTTGTGTTTGTGAAAGATTAAGCTAGATTCAGACAGGGTTTGAGTTATTCGGGTGGGTTTGGGCTATAAGGGGGCAGTACAGTCCCTGTGCCAAAGGTGAAAGAAAGAAAATAATAATTAAGTAAGAGTAACTGCATACAACTGATGTTTTATTATTTACCTTTTTTGGATTATTTATCTTCTTAGTGATTACTAGCTTAGCCAACAAACTTCTTGTGAACATTTTAACGGAAATGGGTACCTGAAGAACTGTAATTAGTGAGAGAATATTGCTTTTACTGTGCCTGTGTAAAAAGGCATTGCATGATTGGTTTTCTAAGAACTGGGATTTAGTGTGATTTATAAAGCTTAAAAAAACCACGTAAACTTATTTTAGGTCTTTTATTCCCCCCTCCCCTTCCCCAATAAGGCAATTATATTGATNAAATTCATATCTGTGGTCTCAAAATGCTATGTTGAAGTTTCTATAACAACGTCATTCAGACCTTTGCCTTCTCCCTTTTCACCCCCAGAGCAACAGTCGCAACCAACAACCACCTCAGCCACATACTGTACTCTGCTCCCTGGGACAAGGAGCATTGTCATACTTGGAGGAATAAAAAGATGTATCCCTATAGCAACTCTGAAAACCTA
>WAAD01026173.1:2043-14995 GCA_013389945.1 Fregata magnificens
GCAAGCTGATATAACTGTACGACAACGCCAGTACTACTGTCAGAACAATCCTAAAATCAAAAGAAAGCCTCTACTAGGAGAAGTAAAGTGAGGCTGAACTCCGGGAAAACACTGGCAAATAGATTTTACTGAATTACCAAAGAGTAAGCAATTCAAGTACCTCTTAGTTTTAGTGCATACATTCTCTGTGTGGCCTGAAGCTTTCCCATGTCGCACCAATAAGTCTAAGGAAGTAGTTAAGATTCTACTCAAAGTAATTATCCCGAGATTTGGGATCCCAGAAGGAATATAATCAGATAATGGGCCTCACTTCATAGCTGAGATAGTCCAGGGGATATCCAAATTCCTACAGATACAATGGAACTTGCATACCCCCGGAGACCTCAGTCAAGTGGGAAAATAGAAAGGATGAATGAAAATCTACAAAGACATTGGCAAATGTAAAAAGAGATTGGCGAAGCTTTGTCAGGAAACTCAGATGAAGTGGATTGATGTCCTACTAATAGCATTAATGACAATTAGAATTACCACCAGGGTAAGGGAAGGCATAAGCCCTTTTGAAATTTTATATGGAAAACCATATCCAGCAAATTTGATAACAGGAAAAGAGGATCAAATGCACGCAAAAGGAGAAGGAGTATTGGTTAATTATTTTTTGTCATTATCATGAACCTTGTCATCCCTACATAGGTATCTTAATCTATGGGTCCCTTTACCTCTGGATTCACCTGTGCATTCATTCAGCCCTGGGAACGAGGTATATATACGCACACGGAAAGATGAACCACTGAAAGAAAAGTGGAAGGGACCTTACTTGGTCCTACTCACTACTAATACTGCCATAAAAGTGAAGGGCATAGACTCATGGATTCACTACACACGGGTGAAGAGAGCACCTGAGGCAGAAGAGAAGTGGGCTTCTGAGGAAACCAGACCTCTAAAATGAAGAATTTCTAAATTTTGATGGATTGCACCTGGAATTCCAGAAAGTCGTGTATCGAAATAGACTGTGTTCAAGGGTTTATATTTTTCTGTTGCTTTATTGTGGTAATAGGCATACTTGTCTTTGATTACCTTTATAAGTATACTGATTTCTTGGAAGTAAGAAGTGAAGGGTCTAAGGGGGACGCTATTCCTCTGTTGCTTATGGATAAGATTCAGCAATTCTAGGATACCTACTGAGGAACCAGGAAATCCATGGGAAAGGAATATGCATTTTGAACTATTTCAAAAAACTGTTCAAATTGTGAATAAATCAAATTGCTGGGTCTGCACGCATCTCCCAGAACATTCAAGAAATGGGATACCATTAATTGGAATCCCTATACCTGCTAACAGAAGCTGGAACAAGAATGGGAAGTTGATTTCCCAGAGATACAAGAAAAGTATTGTATGTGTATACAAAGGTGCAATCCACCAAAAGGTACTCACAAATGGGACTGTAAGTTAGGAAGTACCTCTGTAGGAAACTATATGCGGTGCAATTGCACCATTAATGAGCTGGCTCCTATCGTAAATGGGAAGGTTTCCCTTTGACCAGTTCCCAAAGGCCAGGGGTGGTACTGCATTTGTGGGGGAAAAGGCCAGGAAAGTTCTTCCCAAAAAGGGGTCATGAACTTGCACCCTAGGGGCCATAGTCCCAAATATAACAGTGGTGGATCAAATTGATTCAGGTTGGGTACGAACCTATCTACCAAGATACAAGTGGGGCCATAACCCCTTAATAGACAGACCAACAGCATTTCATTCATTTGCAAGGTCGTTCATACCCTGGTTGGGAGTTAGTGAAATAGAGAAAGCCATAATAAACATCTCTGCAGCCATCGAAAAGATAGGAAACGAGACTATAGATGTGATATCTGTGA
This sequence comes from Fregata magnificens, assembly GCA_013389945.1. NCBI lineage: Eukaryota > Metazoa > Chordata > Aves > Suliformes > Fregatidae > Fregata > Fregata magnificens. The sequence continues at coordinate 3,909 of WAAD01026173.1, forward strand.
TATAGATGTGATATCTGTGATATTTCATTGGAAAAAACACTTAAGTCTTTAGATCATTTTGTAAATCTATCCTTTTGCTTTAGCACTTTTAGTCTATTAGTCCAAGAACTAGCTTTTGCCAGTTTTGCAAAAATTTTATTAGTATTATTTTGAAATGTAATATATCAAAAGCTTTATTCTAATTTCTTATATCGTAACTTCAACCTAGCTATAACTTTTGAATACCTATCTTCTGCTGACTTTTCTTTTTTCTAGGTGCTAATCTTGGAATTAAGAATACTTCCATTTTTATCTCTGTTTTTAACACCTCTTGTTTCTTAAAGACACAACCCACAGAAGAGGTAATAATTCAGTCTACTAGCATATGTTATAGATGGTCCATGACTTATCAACTCTCATCCAGTATGTAAATGCACTGTCCTGGTCAGCTCCATATAGCAAGCAAACAACATTGCTAGTTTTGTGATCCACAGAATCAGTTTGTCAGCCTTCAGCAAAAGGATCCTATCTTCTTCATACTTTGCAGTGCCTTCATTTGTTTTACACAATGCTACAGGCTGATGAATGCAGAGGCTTGCTGGTCCTTGTGGTGGTGCAGCCACGCCCTGGGCCACTCTGAGATCTCAGGGTAAGCCCTATTGTGCTGTTATTGTAGTCACAAGTACAGTGACTTGGGCGCCCGGCACCTTCTGGCAACACCTGGGCTGTCTGCTGCCTGAATGTTACATCAGGACCACCCTGAGATATCAGGATAAGTCACGCATGCTTGGGGAAAACTCCCATTGTGCTGTTATCACAGAATCACAGAATGGTAGGGATTGGAAGGGACCTCTGGAGATCATCTTGTGCAACCCCCCTGCTTGAGCAGGCACACCTCGAGCAGGGTACACAGGACTGTGTCCAGGCGGGTTTTGAAGATTTCCATGGAAGGAGATTCCACAGCCTCTCTGGGCAGCCTGTTCCAGTGCTCTGTCACCCTCACAGTAAAGAAGTTTTCTCTCATGGTCAGGTGGAACTTCCTGTGTTCCAATTTGTGCCCATTGCCCCTTGTCCTGTCGTTGGGCATCACTGAGAAGAGTCTGGCCCCATCCTCTTGACACCCACCCTTCAGATATTTGTAAGCACTGACAAGATCCCCCCTCAGTCTTCTCTTCTCTAGGCTGAACAGACCCAGGTCTCTCAGCCTTTCCTCATAAGAGAGGTGCTCCAGTCCCCTGATCGTCTTTGTGGCTCTCGGCTGGACTTGCTCCAGCAGTTCCCTGTCCTTCTTGAACTGGGGAGCCCAGAACTGGACACAGTACTCCAGATGTGGCCTCACCAGGGCAGAGTAGATGGGGAGGATAACCTCCCTCAACCTGTTGGCCTTTTGATGCACCCCAGGATACCATTGGCCTTCTTGGCCACAAGGGCACAGTGCTGGCTCATGATCTTATCTTGGTCTCAAGTGCAGTAGCCTGATGCTGGGGCGGTCAGGCACCCCGTGGCCGCACCTGGGCCATCTCCTGCCTGAACTGTGTACCAGAATGACTCAGCACCAGTTGTGGTCAGAATGGGAAATACTGACCAAAGCCAATCATCTCGAGATCCTGTAAATAGCAATCCCAAGGTGAGACCGTTGGAGCTCTCTGGGACCGCAGCGGGCTGTTTAAGCTGGTATCTCCCCCTGAGCTGGGACACCTCTCAGGGTAGATGTCTTGAGGATTGAACGGTCATCCGTTGACAATTCTGTGAGGATTCTCAGGCCTGACTTCGTGAGGTTCACTGACTGTCCATTGATGAATGCCGGCACATCAAAGTGAGTAATTCATGAAACTCAGGAAAAGGGAAAGTTAAATCACAGGTTAACCTGTGTGTGTGTGTGTGCATGCGCACAATTTGATTTAAACTGTTTGTCTGCCTGTGTGTATGCGTGCAACTTGATTTAGAGCTGTTTGCCAGTCTGTCTGCATATGTGTGTGATTTCATTTAAACTGCATCTGTGTGTGCAACCCTGCTGTACGTTTCGGGTGACCCTTGCTGTTCTCGAATCTTTAACCAAGTCGCTATTTTGATTGTAACAAATTCCATTGAATCGCTCTGTTAAATTGGCTGATGCTTAAGAATTATAAAACCTAATTTTGTGATCTATCTCAAAAATATTAATAAGTCCTAAGTTGCTGCTAGACCAAAACCATGTAAAAAATCTTATTCCGCAACAGTCCTGCCTGCTGATTTTTCTCTTCATCTATGTTATTTATAAAACCATCACATCTTTCAAACTGAATATTCCTCTTAATCTTTTCATGCCCTTTTCATACCTTCCCACAGCTACTATCTTATGTACTTCCACGCAATGCTGTGTTTGTTCTTCAAGACTGCAATTCCTCGTATGAGAAGGGTTCATTTTTAGGTTACTATTTGGGCTCAGTCTCTACCTGAAACCAAAGATCTGGGATATAAAAGACAAGCAAGCACTATCTACTGCCAACTTGTGACAGGGTTCCCTTGGGATGGAGAGAGGAACCCCTTATCAGAGGTGGGTACTGTGTAATTTTTTTTTTTTTTAATTTGTGGCATAACATGGACATTTTTCAAATATTTCTTAGGGCACTAACTAGTTAGAGCAGAGGGAATTTTCATAGGTGTTATACTGAGTCAAGTACAGTTACTACGTTAGTTGCTTTGCCTAATTTAGTAATGTCAGCTGGAGTATATCTGTTACATTAACTGTATAATATGATAACTGTTAATGAGAAATTTATAACAAACACTTTGCAATCTTAGTAAAATGCACATACTACCTACGTACACAATGCATGTGGAGGGTATTGTGATTCCTTGGCTGTTGTGTATTTTAGGAGAGGGTTTCACTGGTGGTGTAGCAGCAGCATCTGTTGCTGCTGGCACCTCTTACTGAGCTCCACTGCCTTCTGCTATTGTGGAGCTGCACTTCCACTTCAGGATGTCAGTATGCAGGTGACCTCTGAGAGAATTGCAAAGGCACAATATTTATGTTATACCTTCCATGTTTAATCTTAGTAAGTCACTGTCATATAACTTCAACCACTTGATACCAGTTGAAGTTTTGAACTCTTTGGGGACGGTTATTTTGCAACTGTACAATGCTGGTTATGACAGCAGTACTTACTGCACCTTTTCCTATTAAAATTTCCCCTATTAAGTGAAGTGGAAAATAATGTTACAATTGCTTGAATACAAGTATTGGGCTTGTGTTCTTTCAGAAGTGTAACAACCGTATGAACAGTAAAGGTGCCTTTTGCATTCATCTAAAACACTATGCTTCTCTTTCTAGAAGGACGAAAAAGGAGGAAATTCCTTGTCTCCACAGATCAATACCTCTATGGCTTGGTTTTTGAAAACTTGCTGTTGCTGTTACATATTGCTAGAGGTAGTTCTTTTCTAAGGTAAAAGTCATTACAATAAATTACCATACAAGGAATTGACTCAGATAAGAAATGTATCTTGATCCTGCAATATGGGGGGGAGGGGAAGGAAATTCTTGTTTTTCTTGTTTGGGTTTTTGGTTTGTTTTTTTTATTTTTTATTTTCAAATTCCTGGTTAATTATTTTTCAGGAATTTAGCATAGGTGATGTTGTAATTAGTTCCTCTGTAAACTTCTGAAAAAAGTTGCTGCTGATCTGACTACTTTAAGAAAACCCAGGTAGAAAACCAATCCAGGGTTTCCCAGAGTCCCCCAAAGCATTTTTTTACTCTAAAATAATTCAAATTGCCTACACTTTTCTACTGATACTTTTTTTAACCCATCATCAATTAAAGATGGTCTTACTCAATATGTAACCCCCTCATATTTGTAGGGTAACCATACCTTCAATATGGTTACTGCCTGGGAATAAGGCTCAATATTATTATAACCTTGGACTTGTACATTTTATGTTCTCTTACACCTTTTAAATTGCCAATGCCTCATCTAAATGTCTCATACTATAGAATATGGCTTTAACCTTGAGCTCACTGTATCTGAAGCAGTTGCTGTCACTGAATTTTAAGTGAGTATAGAATCTGTATTTATGGATAAGCTTATGGTGCAAATTGTCGTCCCTCTAAAATGCTACGCAGCATTTGTTCAAGATGAATCTGACAGCTTTCATGCAACAAACTCACAGAAAAGAAATACATTTTTAAGTTAATTACTAACAAATCTGTGGTTTATTTCAGTGAGATCAGGATTCAGTCCCAGACACATGCATATGACCTTTCATATAGTTCAAAGTTGACCTTTTCAACTTCGGAGGTTCTTCCTAGGTATTCTTACATAGCCAGTAACAAAGCTGTTTGAGAATTTCTAAATATAAAGCCTTTTTCCTTTTAAACACCAAAAGTCTCTTCTTTTGCATGTGGTAACACCCTATCAGATGTATGCAGAAATGCAGAGTTAAATCTAAAAATTAGCAGTTGCCTGTAGTGCCAGTGATCATCATTTAATTTTATATATTCTATACGTACAGAATGCAGTGCCAGCATGCAAAAAAACAAGTTTGAATCTTCTAAAAAGACAACTAGGCTTAAAGCAACTATTATTATAATGATTTGAAAATCTCTTAAACTAAAAAAATGAAAAGTACTAATGAAAACTAGAAATTCTCTTGACAGATACCTTACTGAATACCAAAAGCCATTATTCCATAAACAGAAGTTACACTGCGCAAGAAGTCATTTAAGGCAAATGTGGTGATAAAGCATTTTTCATGGTGAATGTGGTTTTAAATAGGGTATAAAACATGGAAATTAAATGTCAATGAATATACACTTAAAATGTAAACACAGGTTCTTAATGAGGAAAATTAAATGCATATTAATGGCCAGTACAATCAAGGAAACAATTAATTAGGCCTCCTATGAGTCAGATCATGATAGAGACCTCTGTCAATTCATTGTGTGAAGGTTTGGCTTTTATAGCTTAACTGGTGGAAACATTAATGTAACTTGCTGAACGCTGCCTGCCACAGGTGGGACAATACATCTGTATTTGGTACCTAGCACCTTTGACACTACAGAGCACAAATGTGACCTTACCCTTAGGCACTGGCAGTACCAGAGTACAGTATCCTATGCAGGTGGCATGGGATATTACATCCACAGCCTTCAGAGCTAATGCCAAAGAGCTGAAGATTTTCTTGTAAGTGTAATCTTGTAATGTTTCAATGACATACCTCTGAATTGCTCAGCACAATGAAAGGACCCAGAAAAAACAGCTCTGGGCAAACTATTGTACTATATATGCATGATATGCCTGCAGCAGCATAACTAAGTCATTGAGAACATTGCTTTTATAACAGATATTTGACAATAAGATGCAGATGGTGAAACTGTAGATGGCAATGTAGAAAAAGTAGAAGTTTCTGCTTTGTATTTGGAACAGTGTTGGAGATTGTAGATGTAAAGAATGCTACTGTGGACAGATAGATCAATCCCTTATCCTTTTGTTTTAGAAAAACATCAACAGCTTTAACTCAAGATAATCACAACCAGTAATACTCCTTAAGAATGGAAAAGCCTGTTAAATATAGAATTGCACCTAGTCCCAGGACTGGCATCCTTGAGAGGTAGGACAGTATGGTTGAAGAATGCAAAGAAAGAGGCCAAGAAGCAATCAAATCTGATCAAAATAATTTCACTGTAAGATGAAACCTGTAGTTCTGTCAGAAATATGTTTGTCCAACAGGTTGACAGTGTATTGATTATTATAGACATTATATTTTTGCAGACAGTTTATTTAGTACCATCCTATACTTCAGTTGCTTAGCACAATATTGTATCTGTCAATGATATTTCATAATTCCTTTATGTATGTCCTCCTAATACTTACTACAAGCTACAAAAACATTCAATTGGATTAAAAATTCTTTCTGGCAGACCTTAAAATTATGTCAAAGATGTGAGGTCACTGAACAGGGCACACAGATTTCTCAGGAAACAGGCTTTGGCCCAGGATTTTGATATTTTTCTCAGTAACTTAGTGGAAGTCAAATCTCTACTGATAAGCTTTGATGATAACACAGCAGAGGATGCTAAACTTGATGACAAGTTGCTGTTCAGCTGAAATCACTTCCCTGGCTAAATGTTTGTATCCAATGTGAGGCACTTTGATTTCTGGTTGGTGTATCAAACTTGTATACTGAGAGGAAGCCAATTCCCAGATCTGCAGTTTAGGTTTAGTAAGCATTTCCAATCTGACAAAGAAAAAACAAAGCAATATTTTGCACCTTCCTTTCACAGCCAGAGGCAGCCTTCCTGGGCAGGCCCATGCAAGCACATCTTGCCTAGGAACCCTCTGCAACTGCAAAGTTTGAGGCACACTTAGCACTCCTTTTTGACCATTCAGCTTGTCTCATGTGTGATATGCTCCTGGAGCTGCTGTAGCCTGCCATCAAAAAATAGTTTGCACTGCAGGAGGAAAAGAGTGCAGCTGACCCAACAATCAAAGCTGGTTCACATCAGCAAGGAAGAAAGTACCGTAAACTATACAGCTAACTGTAGTAACATCTCAGAAAAGAAAAAAATAAGACACTGTGCTGTATGCACAGGTCTGCAACAGAGTTACCAAGCACCTATAGTCAATGGGGTCTGGATTTGGAGTGGGACTCAAGTTTTGGGTTCTCACTCTCCTTTCACCTTTCTCTTGTTACCTAGGGAGAGATTAAGCTTTTTAAAAGCTGTAATACAAAGAGAAGACTTAATGCGATAGTTAGGAGGGGATGTTGTTTTTCTGGTGTGTAGGTCCCTACTGTAATTCACTGTAAGTTACTGAGTGTAGCAGAAAATAATTTGACATGAGCCCCTGGCCTATGGCGTTAACTCTTATCATCTGTTAAGTTATAAATAAAATGAGATCATCCTATTCAGTTATTTTCAGCTGGTATGTTCACTAATGGTATACCTATCCCCAGTAATGAGTCCCTTCAAAATGCTGTGCAAAATACTCAGGAAACAGGCTACAAATAATAAATGCATGTTAAGCAAAGAACATTATTGTCTTTTTTTGAAAGCACTGTGACTCAGCAAGATGACAGAAGCAGCTAGTATATAACCTATAAAAATACAATGCAAATATAATGGGACCCCCATTTAATGAGAATTTTGGAGTGGTTCCACCCATACAACAAAGTGGCTTTGAATGTCAAAGGTTGTCTTTCATTTAGACACAAACTAGCATAGAGCAAAGTTTTTAGAAAACATGGAGGAAATAGAGACAGACTGAAAATAAAGGATTCATACACAAATCCTTCTGTGCCTTGTCTGCTGTTCTGGCAAGGCAGTCCTCTTAGGTTCATCTTGAGGCGAAAAACTTTTACTGGCCTCCTGAGTTGCCGTGGGCTTTCAGGACTCTGGGCTCCTCCAAATCCGTATGGAAAGTTGGTGTTTCTGTCTGTCCTGTGTCACTGCTCTCTGCCTGGCCTTGCCCAGTAGGCTGTTGTTGTCTTCTCCTGTCCCAGCCCATGCTGCAGAGACCCCCAGGGAGAGTATGATCTCTTCCTTCCAGGCACAGAGCAGGCCCGGGCAGAGCAAAGAGGCCACCTTCTTCTTTGCTGTCCAGCATTGAACATGCTCAGCTGTCAAGCATTTATACAGCAGACTCTGAATGAATAAATAGCTCTACAGCTACACAAATACTTAAAAGAAAAGCTTGCTTGCCACCATAGCAAGTATCTGTGAGGACTGCAAAACAGTAATGTACTCAACTATAACTTGCTTGATTTGCAAATTGTCTTCTCTGGCTTAAAGGGTATGAGTACTGAAGACACTGAAGAAATACTCATAAAAGGGTATATACTGTAAGGCGATACCTTTTGCTATGTTAAGGCTTTTGATGCTGTCCCTCACAGCATCCTTCTGGACAAGTTGTCCATCTGTGAGATGAGCAGGTTCACGGTGTGCTGGGTGAAGAACTGGCTGAAGGGCAGAGCTCAGAGGGTTGTAGTGAATGGGGGGGCTACATCTGGTTGGAGACCTGTGGGTGTTCCTCAGGGCTCAATTCTAGGGCCAGTTCTATTCAATATATTTATCAATGATCTGGATGCAGGAGTTGAATGCACTATTAGCAAGTTTGCTGCTGATACCAAACTGGAAGGTGCTGTTGACTCCCTCAAGGGACAAGAGGCCTTGCAGAGGGATCTACACAGACTGGAGCATTCGGCAATCATCACTGGCATGGAATATCACAACAATAAGTGCTGGATCCTGTACCTGGGACGGAGTAACACCAGGTACAGGTATAAATTGGGAGAGGATTGGCTGGAGAGCAGCCCTGCAGAAAGGGATCCGGGGGTGCTGGCTGATAGCAGCCTCAACAGGAGTCAGCAGCGTGCCCTGGCAGCCAAGGGGGCAAACCGCATCCTGGGGAGCATCAAACACAGCATAGCCAGCTGGTCAAAAGAGGTGACTCTCCTGCTGTATTCAGCGTTGGTGCAGCCTCACCTCGAGTACTGTGTCCAGTTCTGGGCCCCACAATTTAAGAAGCATATCAAGGCACTTGAATGCATCCAGAGGAGGGCAACAAAGCTGGTGGAGGGGCTGGAAGGCATGTCCTGTGAGGAGCGACTGAGGTCTTTGGGCTTGTCTGGTTTGGAGAAGAGGAGGCTGAGGGCTGACCTTGTTGCTCTCTACAGCTTCCTGAGGAGGGGAAGTGGAGAGGGAGGTGTTGATCCCTTCTCTCTGGTATCCAGTGACAGGATGCCTGGGAATGGTTCAAAGCTGCATCAGGGGAGGTTTAGACTGGACATTAGGAAGCATTTCCTTACCGAGAGGGTGGTCAAACTCTGGAACAGGCTTCCTAGAGAGGTATTCAATGCCCCAAGCCTGTCAGTGTTGAAGAGGCATTTGGACAGTGCCCTTCATAACATGCTTTAGCTTTTGGTCAGCCCTGAATTGGTCAGGCAGTTGGACTAGATGATTGTTGTAGGTCCCTTCCGACTGAACTGCTCTGCTCTGCTCTATTCTATTCTATTCTATTCTATTCTATTCTATTCTATTCTATTCTATTCTATTCTATTCTGTGCTATTCTATATGGGTATTTATGATAGTTTCATGCATTATTTCTGCAAAACGTACAGAGCAGGATCTGTCGCTTGTGGGGGACCCATGCTGGAGTAGACCATTGCTGAAGGACTGCACCCTGTGGAGAAGATCCATGCTGGAACAGTTCTTGAAGAACTGCAACGCATAGGAAAGACCCACTTTGAAGAAGTTCATGAAGGACTGTATCCTGTGGGAGGAGCTGCATGCTGGAGCAGGGGAGAAGTTTGAGGAGGAAGGAGCGACTGACCACAACCCCTATTCCCTGTCCCCCTGCTCTGCATGGTGCGGAGGAGGTGGAAGATTTGGGAATGAAGGAATGAAGTTGAGCCTGGGAAGAAGGGTTGGAGGGAGGAGATTTTGGTTTTGTCTTTGTTTCTTGCCATCTTACTCTATTCTTTAAATTGGCAAGAAACTAAATTAATTTTCCCCAAGTCCAGTCAGTTTTGCCCGTGATGGTGACCGGTAAATGATCTCCTTGTCTTTAATCTTGATCCATGAGCTTTACCATCTTATTTTCTCTCCCATTGAGTTGAGGAGGGGGAGTGACAGAGCAGCTGGGTGGGCATCTGGCAGCCAGCCAAGGTCAGCCTACACAATTACTCTCCCCAAGTCCAGACCAACGCTATTTTTTTCGAACAGTTTTACTCCTATGAAAAAGTTGCCTTCAACTTTCACTTGACCTTTGGGAAGCTGTGGAGCAAGTAACATGATAAAGGCAACATCTTAATTACAGTTCCTGTCAATGTGGCCTGCAAGAACAGATGATTTGTGTGGTCACAAGTATTATTTTCAGATCTTGTAAGCAATATATTGCTTGTGAACCAAAAGCTGGGAAATACTGATATAATACTGTAAAAGTAAAAAAAAAAAAAAAANAAAAGGGAAGGGGGAAGAAAGAGCAAAAAGAAAAAAAAAAAAAAAAAAAAAAAAAGACAAATTCTAGTAATTACTTTAAAATGCTGTCAAATTGAATGCATTGCAGAGGAGGAAAGAGGATGGGTTTATAATTTTCCATCTACGTACTAATTAAGACTCGATTTTCTTATATTCTGGAGCCTTTCATGCTGGTAGATCACAAGTTGTATGTCAAGAAATAATATAAAATTTTCTGAAGACTCAAAATAAATCTCTTCAAACTGGAAACTGTTCCCTTTTCATCTCCAAATTATTTCACACATTTTGCATCATGAAGTCTTCAGAACATTTAATCCTAATGAAGTTGAATCATTTCAGACAGACACTCCAGCATTTTAGGATTTGTCTCAGAGATAGTGTTATTCAGAGAAGCATGACAGTCCTGAACACTTCTCCCCGCTTCCTCCGTGTGAGGTTCTAGTATTAAGATTTGGAACGAAATTCATTCCCAGCCCCTATTAGGGGGAAATGAGTTAAGTAAGGAGATCGTAGGAAATGACTGGCAAGTTTTGTATCCTATTTCTTACTCTGCCACAGCTTTCCTATGTGACTATAGGCTGTCTTATCCTGCCTGTGCCTCATATTCCCCTTCTGTCCATGTAGATAACAGGTTTTTTCTCTCTTCATGGTAACGCGAATCTGAATTCATTAATCTTTAGAAGTCACTTTCTCCTATAAGAGACACACTTGCTGTGTACAGCCCCCTCAGTAAACAGGGAAAAGCCTCACATTATTCTTTTTTCTTCTTCCCTGCACTTTCGAAGCCATTGCTATTTCAATGTCAGCTAAGACTTCCTTTCCAAGACAGCAGAAAAGCCCTCTGTCTTATCACTTGTGGCTGTGACTGCCAGTGCCAACATCAAGGCTCTTCCTTCAGAAAAGCTGTTTGAGAAGTGTGGACTACAAGAAAAAGAAGGGAAGGCTTATCTTTTCAATTAACTTCCAAAAAGATAACTATTAGGTAACTGCTGCTGAGGAATCCATTTTCCAGTTCATCTATGCTGTTTGCATGAGTGCCCCATTGATGTGTATGAAAATTCTTAACAATTAAATATGAAAAGTGTGTTATCTTAGGAACAGGCAAATCAAATCATCAGCAAACAACTGATTGGAATGGCTGATATGGGTAGAAGC
>WAAD01026173.1:15019-25651 GCA_013389945.1 Fregata magnificens
TAGAAGCATTAAAATGCTTTTGTTGATAAGACATCCAAGTTTCATGGCTTAATGGCTTCCTGGAGTGGTATGCCTGTAAGTGGTATGCCAGCTGAAATGGGCATGAGCAAACTGAAATAGTTGTGTTTCTCTGTTCTCACATTCAGATCAAAGCTTTAATCTGCAGACTCTGATTTTAATTATATTAAAATAACTTCAGAGAAAAAAACTTTTTTTTAAACTTGAAATACTATTCCTTTTAGAAAAAAATGCTTTGAATGTGAATTCCACATGCCTTATGGAGGAAACACAAGATTACTTTGTGCATGCCCTACTACTGCATCTGAGGACTTGAAGAGTAGGTAGGATGGTAGGTAGGACTAATTGACTTTTCACTAGCACAGATTCCCACTGGAGAAGGACTTGACTTACCTAGCAATCGCCCCCCAACTTGTACTGTACTGTGTAGCCCACCTTAGTACTGACAATCCTATATCAACAAGTATCTAAACACTTTTATGACAAGGCAGAAAACAGTAAAATGAGGCGGGCCAAGTGCATCTTTCCTTTGATCTTAACTCTATGTTCCAGTTGTCTTCCTATCAAAATCACAGCTTCACCAAGCTGTTCCTACTAGTCCCTCCATCATTCCTACCTCAATCAACATAGCTACACTTCATGTAATTGATACAGCTTGACTTCATACAGATAATTTCCAGCATCTACTGCCAGCCCCGGCACAGAAAGGGTCATCATACATCTGAGGCACCTGTTAAAATAATGTTCTTTGCTTTTCAAAGACTTGTCACTGCACAAAACTTTCTGACGGAGCATAAGGCACCACAGGGCAACTTTAACTCTATGTTAATAATATTGAAAAGTGACTTTAGCTTATTTTAAACAGCCAGATTATGACCAAAGCATTTATTTGAGTAAAGAACTTCATTCTGAATATTCAACAGGAAGCATAATCATAACCAATTCAAATTTACATCAGTGTACAAAGTGAAGAATAAGACACAGGATAATCCACAGGGAATATAGATCTTTAATTAACGACTATTAGGCGCTACTGCCCAAATTAACCGCAGCTGAGAGTAATTCTCAAACAGAAAAGGAACATTGTATGTGACAAGCAATTTGTGCAATTACTTCTAAATAATCCCACTTTGTAACAAGACAGTTTGCAGGTTTCTGAAAAGAAGCTGAGTAAATATTAAAATTCAGAAGTACAGCTATGTGATTCTGCAAAATTAGGCAGCATATGCTCTAGTTATTGCCACCACTGACATGCAGTGGGTTTGGTACTGATTTCCTATAATGGTATGATGCTTTCTGCAACTACCATAGCCATGCCACACTGTCCTTTGCTTGTACTGCAAAATGGAACCACCTCTCTCTGAATCCTCTAAATTATATTCACCTGCAGGCTAGACGGTGTCATGCACTGTACACGCATGAAGAAGAGGAATATACTGTACTTTATGGATTGCAACAATAGTATTAGGAGAGGTAGACTTTACCAAAGAAAAAAGAAAACACCAGCCATCACTGTTCAGGTGGGCAAAAGAGCATACTTTCACTTATATGGGTGAAAACACTGAATACATTCACACAGTGGAAGAACAGCTTTATGTTTTTCCTTAGGTACTTTGGTGGTCTTGGTTTGTATGCCCAAGACACATTTTCAAAACTCGAGTAAGACATTCAAGGCTAAATGTTTTCCCCAAGTGATCAAGATCTACAACAGGCACCAGCTTTCAAGACTCCTCTAAAACACCTGAACAACTTTTCAAGGTGTCTGCCAGCACACTGAGCAGTTAGAGCAAGAACTACATTTTCTATGTAACATTTTCAGACAGTTGTTTTGTGGATGGTTTTTTCTTCTGAAGAAACCTATATGAAGCAACCTAAACTTTTCCTGTTTCAGTACTTGGAGAAACACTCTTCAAATGCTCCCATATTTCTATCTCATAGTTCCTTTAGTCTAAAGGAAGTCTCACAAATTGGGTTTTTTTCTCCCTAGTTTTGTAGCCGCTGTATATTTAAACATGAGCATGCAAACTGCACATTAAGTCTCTGACAGAGAAGTTGAGTCTAAGTAGCAAAAAGAGCACCTCTTTTACAGCACGTTTATGCACAGGCGGGAGAGAGGCCCATGGCCCCCCTCACTTCCTTGAAAGCAGCATTATGGGCTTTCTCCCAGCCTGGGATCCCATTTACCAGACACAGCCTGTTGACAGCTCAGGCCAGCCGGTTGCATCACAGGATCTTTTCCCTCCATGCCCACATGCCAGATACTATTAGACAAATGCATAGGGAAAGTGAAGCAGCAGCCAATTTTGTAAGTCTCGCATTGAGTGCGGGAGACAATAGCTGTCCACAGCTGTCTCTGGCAGTTCCTATACACTTGTTGCATTTTTGTGGCAGGACCCTTCATTTAATGTTCTACTGCAGTAGAATCGTTGCAGTACAGAATTCAGGACTTGACCTTACCACCTTAAGTCCCACATAGCTATGCTGGACTTTGCACATGGATAAAAACTGGAGAGTTGTACCCGTCTATCCAACATTCAACAATGTAAGTGCAATATTGCACATAGCAACTGGAACAGTTTCATGCTAAGGCTTAACATTCATGGTTTGAAACAATCTCTATCTCTCTTTGGAAACAAAACAGTAGGAAAAGTTAAAATGTGCACATGAAATGTGCAAAGCTTATTTCATGCACTTTTTAATTCAATCAGTTTTGTTCCCTCCCATCCCTCAGCCATGGGACAGCATGGAACCCGAACAGGCTTGTGTACCCAGAAATGTGTTTCTTCTTCTAGCTAGGCTAGTTGATCTCATAACACATATCACATGCATTTCTCTGCCGTGGCAACAGATGGAAGATAAGTGCATCTCATTCAATGTGGGTCAGGCCTTTAGGAATATGTCCTATCTTACTAAAATGTGCAAAATGCAGAAATGTAAACTATCCAAACAGTGGCATTCATATAACCTGTCAAGGTGTCTCTCATCTTCCTAGACTTTTTATATTTGCCTGTTAGATATTTCTTTAGTTTTAGGGATATGCATTTTGTGAGAGTGCAAATGTTTGACATAGCTGCTTTTATGGGAGCAAGGTGATAAAGTTTTGAGAGGTTACTGAGAGATGAAATTTCTCTGAAATGTGGTGCTGCAGCTGCTGCTTCCAGATAAAGGGCCAGTTTGCCTGTAGGTTTTTGCCAGCAGTAGTTAACATGAATTCTGGCAAAGGCCCCAATTTCTTTTCAAAGACAGAGGCTGCAGGGAGTTGGCACTGCCTAAAAACTTTGCTACAAACCCAAAGACTACCTTTTCAAAAAATCTTTTAGCCATGCTTGATTGTATTAGTTTTTTTATATACATCTGCCAAGTTTATAAGTTTATACCATCAGCCTAATAGACAGACAGTAACTGGGCAGAATAACACAGCAGTGGGAGTCATCTATTTTCAGCCATTCTGCTGTTTGGCTGCTTGAAACAGAAACATCTGTCGGCAGGATAGAGGGATGAAGAAGAGTCCAGGCAGGGAAGGAAGAGAATATGACATGAATGATGTTACTAATTTATAAATTTATCATAAAGATTTCTTACAAGTTTTGCTTGAAAGTGATTCTTCAAACATCTCCCTTCATGGAAAGTTGTCATGGGCTGTCTTACTTGCTATCTTGGAGGTTGTCAAGACACAATGCTCTTTAACTTGCCCCAATTATTTCTATCAAAAAAATCAGAGAATCTTGTCTTGGCAGGGGTTGTTCTCAGAAGGCTTTAGCATCTACTCCTATACCTAGACATCCTGTACCTAGTCAGATTGTATTCTCTGTCTGTGCGTGCCTGCAATCTAATTTTTCTCCTCGTCTTCCTTAGAGGTATATGGGAGAATGAGGAGTGGCATGGGTGGGATGTGGTTTGTTTGTTTGTTTGTACTTGAAGGTACATGTATGAATCCTGTTTGGGAGCCATCCCCCAAAACACCTCCTGTTTTTTTTAAATTCCTCCCATCTCTTGTAACACTTTTAAATTACTGTGATTGGTTTTATTATCAGTCCTGTCCAAGATCACTCTCCAACACAGATTAAATGAAGTGAAATCTGCTGACAAGCCTTAATTAGAAATAATGACCCCAGTAAAAATCAGGAACTACTTAAAATGTCATGTTTCTGTGCATTAAGGAACTTTCCATACAGCTTCTCCTTCCTTTTTGTTCGTGTCCTTGAAATGACTGTGACCCCTTTAGCCAAAAACCAAACACAAACTAAAATTCCTGCCAAAAAAAATTGTCCAGTTTGTGGAGTACTGGGTAACAGTTCTGGTGTCTTGCCACATATTCAGGTGCAAAATTTGAGCATTGCTCTAGACTTCCCAAAGGCTTCCTCTGCTCAGTCCAGTTGTAAATGTGTACCAGTCACTTGGTCTGGAGTGTCAAAAGCTGCAGGTATGATGCTTCCTGAATTGCTCCTTTGCATGGCGCTGCTTACAGGAACTCCTAGCTTTAACTGTTGTGGGGACTATATACACTCAGGTAAAGTAAGTAAGCCTCTGAGCTTTAGAAAATAATTACCGAGGTAAATGGTATGTCTACATGTCTGACAGTGCAGAATATCACCCTGCCCACCCTGGTGTATGCGGGACAAAGGGAAGGGGCACAGCTCTAGTCCTGCAGCAAGCAGTCCCTTGATGGCAGGCAGGGTGGACATGCAGCTCTCCACTGTTACCTGCCACGTCTTAGTAGCAGGTAGCTGCTGGCTGTAAATGCTTATAAGCCTGTTTCTTGATGAATTCTTCTAATGTGACCTGAACTTGACAGATACAGATTTGGTCACATTTCATATTCACTTTCAGCTGTGAGAGTCCTAAAAAGCTATTGCCCCTTTCCTGACACATGGTATTGGAGTGTGACAACAGGGACGTGTTCAGCACACACTAGTACATCAAATGGATGCAAACAGTCTGTGATCTTAAAAGCACCGTAAGCAAGCCCAGGATGGAAAGCAAATTTCCTACACAGATAATGTGAGGAGCAGAAGATGCCACATCTTTTAGAGGAAGTAAAAGGTCACGTGCTTAACCTTTTTCCCTTTAAGGGATTAGAAGTACATCCGTCAGGTTACCAAAATCTGCCATAAAAGATGCACAACTAATCTCATGGTCTAGAGAACTGCATTTATGGGCACAAGAGTTTATCTCCGGTTATGATGAGGAGAGGATTTATGAATCCAATATTGGTTGGACGACCCAATTTTACCTTTCTTCCGATCTTGCAAGCCTTATAACCCAGTTTGAGAATCACAACTCTACTTTGGAAGCAACTATCATAAATAATAAAAGGTGACCATGTTACCAGAAACTAATTTCTCAACTCTGCAACCAGTCAGGAGCATTGTAGTTATGATGTCCACTTATGACTTGCATTGCACCTCAGGAGTATTGCGGAGTCTTTAGTCAAAGCAATAAAAAGATCTTCATACACCCATATAACCCAGTGAAACAAACGATTTGGGATGGTGAAAAAAGCATTTATGCATAATACAGACAGGATTTCCACAGATACGTTGAAAATAAGAATAGTCCAAGTATTCTGTTTAAGATAGCTTTTATTTTGATTTGGCCTGGTTTGTTTGGCTATTTACACAAGGTTTTCACATGATACTCTTGTAAAGAGGAAATTTTCTACTAGGCAACTGTAACGATTCTGTGAATGACTGACAGAAATCTAAAGTGAATACTTAGTAAGTAAGTGATGAACTTTATTTTCTCCTAAGGTGGTAGGCCCTTCAAAGTTGCATATAGTTTTAACTTAAACATGGTACTTCATAGCTAATCTTTAAATATCGGGTTATAAAATAATTTTTAGTACTGTAAATTCAATGTATTCTCAAACACTTAAAAAAATTGTGAAATGGAAGCAATACAGTGCTGACATTTTTAGCATCGTCATTTCATTATAGGACAAATCTTAATTGGCAAATGATTAAAAAACAAAAAAGCCTGAAATGAAGCATTTCCTAGGAAAGGGTTGCTGGAGACTGGAATGCAGGTGTTGTAATGGCTGTAAATAGATTATTACTACACGCTCACTAGATAATCATGCTGAGAGAGAAGGAAAAATTATGGTAGGTCAGAAGACTGTGAAACATGTGCCCTCTCTTCTCCTACCCTCCCTTTAATTATTGACAGCCTGTCACTTAGGTGCTGTGGTACGATGAATAATAAAACAGGATTCAAGCTACAGTTCTCACCAGGATTTATTCTTCCAAATCAAATACTGCCATCTTCAGGCAGACCATGTTTCATGTTTACCAGTTCGAGGGTTTTTAATTGCTGAGTAGATCATCATTGCAAACAAAAAACTTGTTACTTCTATGCTCTGCCAGATAAGGGATTGATATCTTGCATAAGACAGAAGGGAATCTTGAGAGGTTGCCTTCTACCTTAGGGAATAGGGTTACCACTACCTAAACACAGCTAGCTGTCATGTTGGGCTAAACATTAATGAAAACATCCAACTATTTCCCTTGATGTAATGAGAGATAAGCAGTTAAGATTATAGCCATACTTGAGACCCTAACTGCTAAACACTTCCGAGTATGCATACTGCATGTTGTCAAACACATAGGCAGCTCGTTGTAGAAGCAGAGTGTAAACTGCTACAATTAAGTGGGTTGAAATTGTGTGTCATATTTATACATCTTTTTCCTCCCTTCCAACAAAGTAGAACTTTAAGATGGCATTTCAACATCAGGTGATTATATCTGTAGAACAAATTAGAAAAGGTAATTTACCCCAGCAAACAGATAAACTGTACAGTATGGACCACCCAAGTATTCAGCAGAGCAGTAACATTAACTTTCCTTTTCCTCTTACAGTGCCCTGAAATTGAGATGACCTACTGTATTCAGCCATAAGGATCACATAATGAATTAGACAGTACAATAGTTGAAATGAAGAATAGGTCTGTAAAGGTACAGATAAGCAGCCAAGTCTTTCATTTAACCACTGAGACACAGATTTTTTTTAAATTCCTTATTAGAGTGCAAAATCAGATACTTATATTTTCCCCAAAGTATTTTTTTCATAATGTGAACCACTGCTGCTATCTTACTGTACTGGCAGGATATGATATGATAATACATACATATCATATTCAGTGCAAACACATCAGAACACCAGCCAACAAAAAACAAGTCATGAGCAGCCGGATCCTGACTGACATTTTCAAATAAGCATGCAAGTCAGTTAAAATTAGGCAGGCTTTTTATATTCCTTAATATCCTGTGAAAGAAAAGACAAATTCTAGATTATGTCCTCACAGACTTTATGATGTTTTACCTCTTGTTTGTGCTGTTTCTAAAACTGAAATCTGTTACTAGGTGTGAGCTCTCCGATCTCACTTAAAGTCTTATTTCTCCTCTATGCTGGAATATTCTTTTATGCTTTCATATGCAGCCTCTGTGTTGGGGAACTTACTTATCCTTTAAAGTGATTCCTCCCACCCTCCAAAGAACCACTTTTTTGCAGAAGAACAGTATCTTTAGAAACTTTATGATATAATTCATCAAACACACAATGACTTCAAAAAGCTTCTCCTCCCCAACTTCTCCACCTAATCCTGAAAAACGTACTGAAATATGGACTTCCCACACTGCACAGACTGAGATTTGAATCCCTACTAGGTTTTCAGGATAAGGGCCTAAGACACCTCACCTCAAATTCTGTTTCTTCTCTGGGCCTACTGTAAGAGCTGGCCCTGTCTTACCATTTTCCAACTGTTTTTTTCCTATTTCTGCTTAAGCCTGTTGTGTCAGAAAAAGATCTATGACAAAGCTCAGTTGTTCAATAGTTGTTCTAAGTAGCCCTCTTGTGCACCTCCTTGCGTTATTACAAGGTATGTAACATAGAACATGAATGTTGTTGAATTATCAGTTGGAGTTTCCTCATCGCAGAAGAATTGCCTCCTGGGCCATCAGGAGCAGGAACTCATGACTGTTGCTGAATCTGCCTCTCCCACAGAAAGCAGCAGCATACTTCTTCTGATCCTTAGTAATTAACATTTTGCTCTTTGAAATATAAAATTTGGCATTGTAAATTTTTGTGAAGCAAAGTCAGTAAGAAATTTCATACAAATTTGTAATATTACAAAATATTGGATAGTGATACTTGATAGGCTGAGTGTCCGTAGGAGGAGGTGGAGAAATAAAGTATTTTTGTGTATGCTGAACAAAGGTCCAAGGAGTTTAAAGGTTTCTGTGGACTTTCAGGTAAAACTTTATAAAGACACTTGCCTTCCCTCATGTTTTCTGTGATAAAGTATGTAAGTGATCTAAGTGTGATAACCTGTCGTTATTAGTCTTCGTATATCCAATATAATCACCACAGGCCTAGCTAACCTTTATTAATCACCAACCTTTCAGCATTAGAAAAATAACACACAATAAAGGAAAAATTACTGTGCCAAAATAATGCTTTTGAAACACTGAGCTTAGTATTTCCTCTAATGGTTGTAGAAATCAAAATGCAGACAAATGAAGATAGCTGAAACTTATCCATTTTCCTTTTCTCCAATTGCAGCATTGGGTGAAAAATTGAACAAAATCAGCCCGCTCTTAAAGAGTTGCTCAAGTTGCCCATGCTTTATCGATAAAGTTTACATACCCAAATGTACTTCCACAGTTGCAGATAAAATGAAAGACTGTGTTACTAATCATCTCCAGGCACAATCACAGTAATGACATGCACTTACATAGGTGCCATCTTCCCAGGTAATTTTCAGCTAGGTCTCTGTCACATCCTAGAACAGCCCACCAGTTCCATGCATGTGTACTGCAAATCACTGTACATAGGATATTTGCAGCTTCACTTTGGAGGTGAATCCTGCTCTCCTTCCATAAACCTGGAAGAGCTTCTTCAGGGTTGTTTTACATTTATAGGTAAGAATTTAGATCTTCTATTTTATCAGTAGGACAAAATACACTTCCTGCCATCCATCTTCTGTAGGAAATGAATGAAAAAGTGCCTTCACTGTCTTACATGCTCTTCTTCTGGGAGCTGCTCTCAGCAAATCCTGCTGGGTTCACCGTTTCAGTCAGCATACAACACAAGAGAGAGCAATGCCTTTCAGCCTGCACTCCTTCTACTTGCCCAAGAAACAGGCTCACCTCAGTTTTTATTCCAGGGCCAGGAGAACTAGGCAAAGTGAGAAAAACATGCAGAGTCATAATTAGAAATTAGAGGCTGAAGGAAGAGATCCACTCTTGCCCTTTTTCTCTTTCCTCCCTTCCTTTTTTCCTCACTCCTATGCCTGAAGTTCCATACCAGTGCTCATCCAGTACAGCACAGTAGACCATCTCTCTCTTATTGCCTTGTTGCCAGCTAACACACGTCCTTCTCTGTGGCAAAAACAGTCAGGAGGAAGGGCACTTCCCCCACCCCCTGCACCCTTCCTGGGCAGAAGCTAGCATGATCTGGAGGGTGGGTTAACCCAAGACAGCAGTAGGGATGGGATGGACATGGGGTGCAAGCTGGTGGAGGAGATGCACAGGAGTCTTTAAAAGGCAGGCCATAGGCAGGACTTTAAAAAGAAAGACTATCCATGTCTCCCCCATATCCCTCACATCCCTGTCTTGGCATGGCTGCAATCCAGGGAGTCACTAAAAGTTGCTGGGGAGACTAACTCTGGAAGTACAGAGTGCAGAAAGGAGATTTTTATGTATGTACACCGTTTTAGGTCTCATCCAGCCAGTCTGAGATTGGTCTGCCTAAAAAGTTTGTTGCTCTTGTCTGTGTCCCAGTAAAATACAGCTGTGGAGTTGCAAAACTCTAGGTGTTTATAGAAGAAAAAAATGCAGGTAGATCCTTTTCAAAATCCTGACTGACTCAGGCCACTATCTTAATAGGCTTATAATGTTTTGATCCCTTCAGTACCTTTGCTCTTTTCCCTGTTCTGCTCCTCTTGCTATTGTCTTTTTTTTTTTTTTTTAATTCTGTCTTCCTTATCTGGTCTTCTAGCTGAGGAGATCTGCTCTCCCAGCAATACCTTACTGTTCCATGTCAGTGTAACCTTTGCAGCTTGCTAAAAATTGTAGGTCTACAGGGATGGAAGACTAGGCAACCTCCATTCATACTCATGCTGACTAAGGGTACTGTTGTGGTTTAACCCTGGCCAGCAGCTCAGCCCCACACAGCCCCTTGCTCACTCCCCCTCAGTGGGATGGGGCAGAGAATCAGAAGGGTAAAAGTGAGAAAACTCATGGCTCGAGATAAAGATAGTTTAATAGGTACATGTGCAAGCAAAACAAAACAAGGAATTCATTCACTCCTTCCCATTGGCAGGCAGGTGTGCAGCCATCTCCAGGAAAGCAGGGCTTCAAGCTTAGTGGTTATTGGGAAGACAAATGCCGTACCTCTGAATGTCCAGTCCCTTCCTCCTTCTTCCCCCAGTTTTATTGCTGAGTGTGACAGCATATGGTCTGGGGTATCCCTTTGGCCAGTTGGGGTTGTTACCTGAAATAAGAAATAACTCCCAAAACACTCAAAGTATGTTTAGAGAGGAGACATTGTTTTAGTCTGCTCAGGGTGCAAGGTGGAATATTTCCACAAATCAAGCACACGCACAGAAATTCATTTCTG
>WAAD01026174.1:0-81580 GCA_013389945.1 Fregata magnificens
CCTCCAGTCCTCGGGCACCTCTCCTGTCCTCCATACACACCCTTGAGGAGGTTAGTCTTTTGATTATCATCTCGTCAGGCAGCTAAGGCACCTTTGTCACTCCTCTGGTTGGCCCAGCTTATTCCCCCATTGGGTGTGATGGCTCTAGCATCCCCACTTTGGACCCCGCTCCCTGAGTCCCTCAGTTTAAAGGCCACCTCACCAAGTTGGCCAGCCTGCTGCCAAAGATTCCCTTGCCCCTTCTAGACAGGTGGATTCCATCCCTCCTTAACAGGCTACGGTTGCTGAGGAATGTCCCATTGTCATAAGGAAATGGCTCTACTGGCTTTGCAAAATACTGGGAAAAAAGTGATTGCATCAAATCAGAGTTTTCTTCTCAGATGAGATGGCAGCAGCTCAGTGCCCATAGGGCTGGACAAGGAGAAGCACTGCAATCGTGTTTGTGCAGCAGCACTGCAAATATCTTTTATTTTCATTCTGCAGTTTGCAGGTCCCTGGTCCGTACAAACACCTGAAGATGGTGTGTATAGTAGCTCTCATTCTGTGCTCCTGAGGGACTAGGTACCAGCTGACAGCTGTAGGACTGCACCCCTGAGCTCAGCCAAGCATGGGCCTAAATTCAGCTTGGCTGAAAGTGGCCATATAAGTCTTCCCACGACCTGTCTGAGAACTCAGACCAACAGCAGGTTTTGGTGGACTCTTTCAACTGAGACTTTCATGCCAACAAGCTGGTTTCTTCCTTATTTTAATGGAAAATACTGAGAGCTGCTCATGTCCCTGTAAAGCAGCTAGAGACACCTGGGCAGCAGATGTAAGCATGTGGTGTGAGAGACTTGTGCATAGCCAGAGCTTTTCCTATCAGACAGCCCCGGGTGCCCGCGTGCTCTCTGTTCACTGCTGCAAATCCTTTCCTAGCAAGCCTTCTGCCCCCGCACTGAGTTTAGGAGTTCAGGTACTTACCACAGAGTACAGCCTCCCACTCTCTGGGCCAAGTTTGGGAAAGAGGCATTTCAATGCCTCAATTTAATTACCCACGCTATTTATTGGCTCCCACATCTTTCGATTGATTGTATGTCAGAACCTAATTTAACAGTAGTGGAGTAACAGGGAACAGAGGGCACCCAGGGGCTTAAGGCACTTACGCTGTTTTCCTAAAATATCCTGAATCATGCTGCTATGTTTTTTCTCTCTAAGGAATGGGACAATATACATTAAAATCAGAACTAAACATTTTGACACATGAAGTCAAGGAGAGTTTTGCCATCAGCTTTGGCGGAGCATGATTAAACTGTAGTTGACCAGCTGCTAATAAAGGAAAAACATGTTCATGTGTTAATACATTTTCATGACATCCAGATGTGTACATTTACAAGCCCAGGAAAGGGCAGCCTTGCTAGTCTGAATTACAGTGCGTCTTTTCTAAGTTGACAGAAGTGCTACTCTTGCTGCTACTCTTTAATATGGGACAGATCCTGTCACCTGCCAGGAGGACATCTATTCCCTATATTCCACTACTTATTTGAAATATTTGTGTAGCATAATAAGTAGGGAAGAGCTGTGTCAGCTGAAAAACATAATAAACAGAAACATACAAGTCTAAAGACGCACATTGTAGGGAAAAGCATAGCTTTCCCATGAAGAGCACTTCACAGAGCAGCTGAAGTCAAATTATTAGAAATTTGTATGCATGAAGAGTTTCTCTCACTAAATTAGAGAGTACTCTGGTCCTGCAAGCCAGCCAGCATCTGATGGGGCATCAGATGCATAACCCTCCCACTGGAAAAAAATCAGATTCTTTCATTTCCTGAAGTTAAGATTCTTTCATTTGTATATAGACTGTTGTATCACTTTTTTGGTGCCTTACAGTGTCCTGGTTTTGGCTGGGATAGAATTAATTTTCTTCCTAGTAGCTAGTATAGTGCTGTGTTTTGGATTTAGCATGAGAATAATGTTGATAACACACTGATGTTGTAGTTGTTGCTAAGTAGTGCTTACACTAGTCAAGGACTTTTTCAGTTTCCCATGCTCTGCCAGGTGCACAAGAAGCTGGGAGGGGGCACAGCCAGGACAGCTGATCCAAATTGGCCAAAGGGATATTCCATGCCATCTGACATCATGCTCAGTATATAAACTGTGGGGAGTTGGCCTGGGGGCAGTGATTTCTGCTTGGGGATGGGCTGGGTGTTGGTTGGTCAGTGGGTGGTGAGTGGTTGCATCACTTGTTTTTCCTGGGTTTTGTTTCTCTCTCTCTTATTGTTTTCCTTTTAATTACTATTATTATTATTTTTAAACTGTTCTTGTCTCAACCCACTAATTTTACTTTTTTTTTCCTGATTCTGTCCCCCATCCCACTGCGGGGCAGAGGGGTGAGCAAGTGGCTGTGTGGTGTTTAGCTGCCTGCCAGGTTAAACCACAACATACAGGAAGATGAGTTGTTAGGAGAAACTTGAACATAGAGAAGGCTTGGCACTCTGGGATGGGGAGGATAGGAATAATAAAAATAATGAATATGGGTGAGGAGATGGGAGGAGAAGGCAGAAGAGATGACTAGAGTATTGATATTGCCTGCAACTGACAGCCTCAGGAAAACTAATTAGGGCTGAGGAAGCTGATGAATTCTATGTGAGAAAATTGAGTTTGAATATTAATAGGCTCTGCCCCATTATTGTCCAGTTTTAAATCCATTAAATTTGAAGGGGCTTAAAGTTTGGGAAAACACATTTTCTCATTCTTGTGACATGATGAATAATGCAAGGATTAGGAGATAGTACTTTTTGCAAGGATCCAAACCCATGTGTATACTGGGGGTTAGCACATAGCTAATGCACAACTGAAGTCCCACTTTAATAATTTTTGAGGGTTTCCATGAAGCTTAAACAGTGAACTGGGCTCTGTTTCTGCATAAGCTTGGCAATGTCACTCAGTATTTGCTGTCAGACAAGGAAAAAGTGTTACACAGTGTATTTTCCATTTGTTTTGCTATTATGCTGTTTTAAGAATAATGATTTGCCATTGCTTGGCTCTGTGATTCATTTGATTGTTTCCCCTCATTTCAAGATGAATCGTAGTTTTTAATCTGTTTGCTGTCATCTCTCATTTCACTGAAGCACACATATTGCTCTTATTGCCATGCAAATAGGTGCTATATAAATAAAATGTATTATTATGATCATCAAAGTAAAAGAACCCAGAGTCATCTGTTACACAGTGTGCTCTTTGCCAGACTCGATGCTCGTGCTCACAGTTCGTCTCTCCACTTCTGCTGGCAGTGCTCTGGGGAGGCAGCGTTTCTGTGCCGTACCGACTGAGAAGCACCAGGGCAAAAGAGTAAATGGAAGTAATGGGGCAGATTTATCACCGATACTTCCAGAGAATTACAACTTACTTTCCTCAGGGAGAAACCAGCGATAAGAATACAGCTGTGAGTTTTGAGCTCATCATACCTCAGAAGAACAGAGATGGCAGATGAGCACTTGGGTGGGAAGCCTCCCAGGAGCACCTGTAGCCACAGTCTGACAACTGTATTCCCATGTCTCCCTCCTGCACTTACCTGCTGTATGCTCTCCTGCCTCAGCTGCCTCCCAGAGGAGTAAAAGGAGCAAGTGCAGAGGCACAAAAGCATCCCCCCATCTGCCTTTGCCCAGCTTTCCTTCAGTCAGAGAGCGCTTGGAGAAGCACACGTGGGGATATGGGAAGCAATTCTGGGGTGGGTACAGCTTGAAAGGGCTCTAGGTCCTCCTAGTCTCACTCACTAACAATATTGCCATAATGTAGTGAGGATTTTTGTTTGGGTGTTTGAATTGTAAACTGAACTCCTGGAGATATAAATGTGGCAGCCAGCCATCTCTTGCTTTGCTCAGAAGGATGAGGATGCCTGACACGTTCACTCCAGAATGACATCTGTTTGAAGATAAGAAACCTCAAGGAATATATTTTGGAGTGCTGTCTGCATGGGTATGTTGGGGGTGAGGAGGAAGAGATCTTACTTAAATTCTATTAATTAAGTTGTTCTGCTATAAAAGAGAATATATATTGTGCTAAATTGGCCAAAAAGTTAAATGTGTTTCCTGGATGCCTGGGTAAAAGGGGCTGATCTATATTGGTTCCAAACACAGGGTGATTCATCGTATTCTCTGGACTCCTGAGAGAGGCTAGTTAGCCTGCATTGGTCACATCTTGCTGCTGCCACTTTCTGTGCCGGCATGTAATGTACCTACCGGTGCTATATTTCCTAATTACTTGTGCTCTTACTGCAAGCCAAGACTAGCCATATTTTATAATATTCCTGAGGGACTAAATATATTCAGCCTGTTGAAGCTGAATGCTGTCTTGCTTCCTGAAGATTTTCTTATAATTTATCCCAGCCACCAGCTGGGGTATAGTTTGATCTGCTTCTTTTGGACTTCTGCTAAGCATCCTGAGGACGTCTGGATGCAGGGTCTACACCAGGGAGGTTGCACATGCTTTGTGGGGATATCTCAGAGTGGGAAGAAAAGCCTGGCTGGGTGTGGGGCACAGGGAGAAGGAAACTGCCAGACTGCAGTAGCTCTTCATGACAGGGAAATGTTATTTTAAGGTTTAAGACAGGATATGTGGAGGCTGTTAAAGCCCAGTATATATTGTACTGGGCAGGGGAGCGTGGAAGGTAGGACAATTGCTTCAGAAGACTTCAGGGCATAGAATGACAGGGGAATGGTTGACTGAAAGAGGAATTAGGAGTAGCAGGGGCAAGAGATTGTTGAGGCATCTGGAAAAAAGCAATGCTTGAGAGCATAGAGACTACAACGTATGCATGCTGAGCCCTTTAACACCAACCTATAGAGAGACACACTGTACCACAGTCTCTCCTTTCCTTGTAGGACTCTAACAGCTGCCAGTGGCACTATCAGGCAGGGAGGAAACTCTCCTGAGCCCTGGCTGTGGTATCACACAGCAGCAGCAGCAGTGGCAACCAGCAACATACAACATGTTTGCAGAGTGAATGCAATGTGGAGGCCTCCTCACTTGAGTGTATTGGAGGCTGACAAGAAGTGTATGGTGCAGATAAATCAGGTGACAAATGCCCTTATATACTTTTGTGGTAGTGCAAAGGAGTAAGGGAAGCTGCAGAGCTTGAGCTACCATGTGGACATGTCTGATGTGGGCCAGAAGCAAGCTCTGAACACAGGGACTGCAGTGTGGACACAACCGGGTGAAACCAGCTGGCACAATGAATTTGAGCCCTAATGCTCGCTGCTCCAAGTGGCATGGTTGAGTCACTCCCCACTGAGCTGCTCTCCCCGCTAAGGCTGGAGGACACTGATGCTGGGGGTTGGATTAGAAACAATCCAGCTTCTTCTGGGCTTCCTAACCATATCAGTATTGCCTCAGTCCTCCATCCTAACATCAGTGCAGCTCAAGGATGGCAAGTTAGCAACGTCGAGATCCACCTCAGAGATAAACCTCTGCTCTTCTGGTGCATTCTGTTCTGGCATCTGCTCCACCCCTGTGAAGACACATCGTATGATAAGCTACAGCAGAAATAATAGTGTATTTTTAGTAGTGACACCTTTTTTTACCTGGCTGGCAAGCCATCCAAAAACATCTCTGGATTTGTGCAGGAGGGTCAGAAGTGAAAGCTGCCAACTGACTTCCTTGACAGTCCTGTTCTTAGTTAACATGTCCCAGTGTCCCCCAACGTCAGCCTTGTCCCAGTTTTTACAAGTGATCCTCTTTTTAATCCAGTTTTTCATGGCCACCCTCAGGGGTTGTTGTAACTCCACCAGTTAACAGATATCAGCTCCACAGCACCTGCTGCACCTTCCACCTTCCCCACCTCCATGCTCTGCCTCCCAGTGATCAGAGGGCAGCCGCTTTTTGCTGGCAATCTCTGCTCCGCAAGGAAGGGGCATCCCCAGGGCTGCCATTTTAAGCACAGGAACCCTAAGATGCCTATCTCGCTGGTGTGGTGCGTGATTCATGTCAGGAGCATTCTGCAAATTTACTGAATTTCATTGATTTGTTGAAGGAAAAGAGCAGAAAAGGTTGTGGCTTCCTTCATCCTAACAAG
This sequence comes from Fregata magnificens, assembly GCA_013389945.1. Lineage (NCBI taxonomy): Eukaryota > Metazoa > Chordata > Aves > Suliformes > Fregatidae > Fregata > Fregata magnificens. The sequence goes on from WAAD01026174.1 coordinate 6,050, forward strand.
AAACTCTTCCTTCATAAGTAAAATACCAGGACTTTTCTGTGAGCAATATCACTACTCTTTTTGGTGGGACATTTAAATGCAACCAGACAACATTGATGCAAGGTAAAAACTATCAGAGAACAAAAAAATAGCTCTGGATGTATTGCTGATCTAGACAAACTGCTGCTGACTCATTGCCAGCTCATGCGGAACACAATCATAAAAATCTACAGTTTTAGCTGTTTTCTGGTTAAGTACAAAAACTGGAGAGTTTTACACATCCACTGAGGTGTGGTGTACAATGTCGAGGGACAGATCAGCGCAGATCCCAGCTGCTGGCCACATGCAAGGCATTTATGCTGGCCTGAAGTAACACTTCATGTCTCAGGAGAACCATCTTACATGCCGCAGGAATTGTCTGGGGAATCACTTTCTGAGGTTGGACTGGTTTTTTTTATAAAAACTGGTATTTTTCATTTTGGTTATCAAGGAACTGAAGTAAACATCAACAAGAAATATCGAGGTACTCTCAGAAACAGGACACAAGAAGGAAAGCTGAGCAAGGAGGATTTGTGGTAAAAGGGAAGAATTTCTCTGATACAGACAACCCTAATACCCCTGCAAATGGCTCTGCCGCTTCAGAGCTGAGTCTCCAGAGCCAAGTAGCTTGAGCTTGATGGATCCATGTGGACTGTGAGGGCAAAGCTCGGGCTTGTCTCTACACTTGGATTTTCCTGCAAGGAAACCAGGATGCTTCCTCCAAGCTGGAAGCAGAGCATGAGACAAAATTGCGGATAGCTGTAGACAAGCAGGGAATGTGGCAGGGGGAAGTGCAGCCACAGCCCCAAATGAACATAATGGTGCGTGCACCTTCTGACTACCTCAACCACTGTGAAACATGGGACTTGCTGAAAAGATAAGGAGGTTTAGGCAAGGAAATCAGCTAGTTAGTTCTGGACTGAGCAACGGGGAAGGAGGGCCTTCCTCTGTCACTCCACAGATAACCCTGCCTCTTGATGAAAGTGGTTATTTGACAGTGTGAAGTCCCTTCCGAAATTTCCATTCATAACAAGTTATCATCAGTATGGTTGAAGATCCTTTCTTACCAACAAATGTGGAAGAAAAAGGGGAAAATTTATCTGAAGCTGTTAAACTTTTACTTACCACTGAATCTTAAAGACAACTTCAAAACCGCCGTGTTCTGACTTCTATGACAACTTGCTCAAGAACAAGGATATCCATCATTAAATAGATGCTCTAAAAAAATCCCTCTGCAGAACTTCAGCTAATTCAGCTGAGCAATTCAGACTATCTATATCTCAGTAACATCTGGTATATGTGTTTGTTGCTCAGCTTTGGTTTGTAAATATGTTTGCTCTTAGCACCATGTGTTAATATAATTTTCCTTGTATGGGTGGATTATTTTCCACTGTGTGGCACAGTTAAGAATTTCCTATTTGTAACAACATATCTTAGCGGTTTTGTCAAAATGTATACAATCGTTAAAAGCTAATAGGTAACCGGTTTTAAATTGCACTGAATGTTGGTATGTTCTAGATTTAAGTAATCCTGAGTAGAGGCTATTGCTTTTACTGGGCTATGAATGTTCAGCAATTCTGAGACCCAGGTCCATAAAGTGTTGTTGCTTTTATAACTGTCCAAACTAACAGCCTTAATGCCTGAGAAATGTCCTTTCCTCTCTTGAAAATAATTATCATATTCTTATAGTGACTCTTACACTCCCTGCAGATTTGTTTGCCAAAAGACCAAGGCAAATGACTACAATCTCTAGCATACCAACATTTAAAAATAGCATGACAACACTAGTCTGTACATACTCTGTCTTCATCACATCAGAGACTGAAACTTCCTGGCAATTGGAGAAAAAACCATTAATACCCATAGCCTTTTATTAGGCAAGCCAGATTTGTTTTAGTTTTCCTTTAGCAATTGCAGTAGCTCCTTCAGACTGCGCAAGCAGCTACACCTGAGCAGAATCCAAAAAGGACACCTTGCTTCCGCCGCAGAAATGTTAACTCTTGCACGGTGGCTGTGAAAAAGCCTTCTTACCTTATGGTACTTCAGTGCCAGGGGAGTCCTCCTGACAGTCAGACAGCTAAACTGACTGTAACTTGCAATACAACCATTATTTTAGCCAACTTAACTGTAACTGTGAAGATTCACCTAACCTGCACTGCACACCACTGCTGAAAATCTTCTAGTGCTTTTCAGAGGCAGACGCTCCTGGTTTATTCTACTCAGGAGAGAAGACACAACGCAATCTCCAAACGCAAAATTTATTGGTGGTATGAAATCAGGTGTTTGTGGAGAAACCAATAATATCATGAGGTAATAATTTGGTTCTGATTACGCCCATTTCTAGGCGATTGATTTTTGCAGTCTGAAGTGTCTCCTCCAAAACACGATTTTTGTGCTGCTTCTCAAAGCTGTGAGTTTGCAAAATTGTTTGGGCCCTCCCTCTTAGAGTCAGTTCACCTGAAGTATTGGGTGATGGTGACTCCCCTGACATTTCCCTTCTGTAGGTGATGGCACAGCTACCTTTAAGCAGTGGTGCCCCCCACCAACATCACCTATTTTTGTATTCTGTTCTCATCTCAATTCTAGTGAGAATCGTGCTTTGCAAACTAAATAGGGGAGAAAATGCAGTACTATCTGCATTCAGTTTTATTTTGTTCATAGTCCAACCACGCATCTTAAAAACTTTGAGCTTGTCATTTTGTTTGAAGCCAGCACATTCAGGTTCATTTATACTTACAAAAATATATATGTTGAAGTTGTTGTCTTTGAGAGCATCTGATTGTTATTCTTTGACAGAGCTGTCACTAGAGGGTCCATTTTGAGCTCATTCATTGAAAGCTGTGGCAGCAACAGCAGCCAGCCTTAGCTCAGTTCTGCCTCCAGAGATTTGCAGAGAAGCTATTTGGAGTTTATCACACAGTTTTGCAAAACACTGCAGCCTCGGCAAGCTGTCATAAAAAGCCTCTCATTCCAACTGGGCTCGTTTACAAGTAGTATTTTATTACTCTCTGCTCTGTTTTACCCTGCACCCTGCAAAATCTTTCTTCACCTCTTTTACTCTGTTGATAGATTAAAAAATTCTGAAATACGACTCCGAAAAATGCTTGGTATTTTTAATGCATTTATAATTCAAGAGCTATCCAGCTCCACTCAGACCGGAGCTCCTTGATGCTAAGCTGCTCCATGTCCCAGGCCCCCCTGGCCAGGACCTGGAGCCGAAAGCTTTATCCTGAGCAGAGCCACTTCCCAAAGCCACTCTGCAGGCCTGCGACTAGTTTCCACCCGAGACAGTGCCATTTGCTGACAATCGGCCACTTCCATCTGCTCTTTTTTGTAAGATAATATTTAACTTGAGCACCAAAAGCCACTGGTATCTGAAGAGCAATGTGCTCCCATAAGGAGGATATTAGGGCAAATAAAAAAGTCCACAAGGCCAATTTCACCCCTGTACCTTGCCCGGTGTATGTTAGCTGTGCCACAAATCTGTCTCCCAGGGGAACTCTGCTGGGAGCCAGCGCAGCAGCTCCATGCCGCCCTTTCCTCAGCATAATGTGACAAGGGATTTGAGGGTGTTCCGGGTAACAAGCTCAAATTTGGGGTTGTATCAGACTTGTCATCTTAAGCACACTAACCTGCGTCAATAGAAACCTAGGTGTGCCCTCCCCACCAACTCCTGGCACTCCAAGCAGCAGTGCTGCCAAATCTCACAATTTTATCTCAGGGCATATAAACATTTGGTGTTTTTCCGAAAGCCTCAGCTCCTTGAGTCAAGTGATTATGTGTGCACACCAGCTTGTAAAGGTGAGGAGCCAAGTTCTTGACACCACTCTGCAGAGCTTTCCTTTCCAGCAGAGCTAAAATGTCATGGGAAGAGAAGCAAAATGCCCCATTTGACAGGTAAAATGTAGTGGATGATAAGATCTTGCAAGCCAGACGCACACCGCAAGCACATCGCTGAGGCTCTGAGCCACATCCACCAGGAGCAAGGATATAAATGAAGGAGCTGGGTTTGCGCAGCTGCCTGGCCCTCCGGGGATGCTCCGATTTTAGTTCCATGTTTGATGCAAACCCATCCCACAATGCTGCTTTTTCTGACTGGGAGAGAAAAGCAGCTGCCACCTTAAAGTTGCTATTTTGCACATGACTGCCTGCTAGCTAAGCTTCCCTCCCTTCCAGTGCTTACGGTTACTTGTGCTCTGTTTTCCTGTGTCTCTTAATCCTCAGAGGCGGTGTGTCCTCACATACTTTTCTAGTCGAGAAGGAACTGTCTTCTCCCTATACATCAGTTTCCTCAGTCATGTGAATTACATATGAGACTTAAAAATCATTGGCCTGCATTGGATTCTTGTACCTATTTAGTGGCAGTAATTCAGGTGATTTTTCTCTTCCACTTCTTGTTCATCCACATCAGTGGGTGACAGCCTGTAACAAATGCATTTGTACCTGGCAGATAGTATTTATTAGCATAAATTCCAGCTCCTTCATGAGGTAATTAACACCAAACATTTCTATCATTTCATAAGATCATAATTATGAGAACCATTTTTTTAACCCATGTAAACAATGATGATTTACAGTTTTGCAGATATGTGACTGAAACCAGCTCCTCTTTTTTATGCAGAAGGCTCTGTTGTAAAATGAAGTTTTCTCAAAATATGGTCTATAAATCAGAGGCAACCCACATTCATTTATTTTTCCTCAAAGACTTTCTCACACTTAGAATAGTAGCTCCTTTTAAAACCATGTATTTGTGTCTCTGATGTCTGTTGATACAGCAGCAATTTCATGGTTTCCAGCAATAAGTTTTCTGGGTCACCACACCAAGAGTTTTAGCCCTCTCTTGATCAGAGGAACTCAGTTTCCTTCTCCAGCCCAGCCTGGTCCTTCCCATTTTTGCATTCTCTTTCCCAAGATAAGCTTTGTTTCCACGTAGCTTGAAGAACCTAGCAGGTAGGTCTGCTCTTTCAAATTGCTTTTATGACACAAGAAAAAAAAAGTTAAGAGTATCTTCTCTGTCTCCTGGGTTGGGAGCAATGCAGTGTGGCGGTACACTCTCTTTTCTGGCACCTCCTGTTGCCACGAAACCCTTGGGGGCAGCTCTCTTCTGCAGGGGTGCACAAATCCTTAGTGGAGAGGTGTTGGGAACAGGCACCCCAGGCAGCTCTGGGGACGCTGAGCCTGTGTCACAAGCGAAGGCTGACAGGGGTTTGAGCTGAGGGCTGTGGGTGCAGGTAGGCAGGCGCGAGACCCTCCACCTGTTTCATGCAGAGTGTTGAAGGGCTCATCACACAGCAGCTTTTGATCACTACCCACTTTAGATGAGAGCCAGAAGCAGTGACGTAGAGAAGAAAGCTTCTGTATCCCAAAAGCAATCCTCTAAGCCATCCAAGTCCCTCTAAAGCTCTGACTGTTTGCTAGCTGAAGACTTTTAGGTTGGTTATGTAGCAAGGATAAGAGTGAAAACGCTCCTGTAGAGAACACCATCAGTCTTTTTATTTTGGATGCTCAGTCTGTTTCCTTTCCAAGTATCTATTTATTTGTTTTTTTGTTTATTTTTGCTGTACCACTGCCCTTTGAGAGATTCATGCCCGCTCTATAGTAAGGGCGATGTGGCTGTCTTAACTTCTAAAAATGTGCTACCTTGCGTACCTCTTTTGTTAGTTCAAACAAAGGAGTCTTATTAGTATAGATTGTTCTATTTAAATTACATGTTTATGCTGCTTGAGTTCACGGACTTACATTAGCTTTAATTCTTACACTGAAATAAGCAGTAAAATAAAGCTGAAAAACATCCAGTGCTGCCAGGGTCACATTTTTCAGCTGAACTGCTCAGGGGATATTAAGCGTGCTTTGGCTTTTTTCGACAAATTTTGATTTCTTCTTCTCCCAGAGTCAATGGAGGAGTAGTATTATGTGTTTGTTTCTTCAACCTCTTCATAAAACTCAGTGTGTTTTACAGCTGTTGGTACAGGGGGCCTAAGTCTGCAAAGCACTTACGCACATACAGAAAAAATCCTCAGAGCAACTCCCGAAAGCAGCTGATTAAAATCAGACTGATTTAAGAGGCAGAGAATATTCTTATCTGCCTGATTTTAATCAGCCTGTTTCAGGAGATGGCCCCAATGCTCCGTGTTATTTTCAAACGTTTGATCCCCGTGCTACATGAATTTGTTATTACAGCAGGGTCAGTAAAGTGCTATCTCTGCTGAGATCAATGGGAGTTTTGCTGCTCACTTCAGTTGAGTCATGATTCACCAGCGATATAGCTGGAGTTTATCTACTTTTGATTTGACCGCTGCAGCATTCCCTCATTTCTCATGCGTACCGAACATGGATATTTTACACGTATTTGCCATCTGTGGACATCATTGGTTTTCACCACACAATGCCAATGCAAAAACTAAGTTTAACCATTTAACCATTACAAATACTAAATTTAAAATTATTCTACTAGTGAGGGCATAACATGCAAATATCTATAACACCATTTGATTCTTGAGCAGATGAGTCTTTGTGAAGAGATTTGATGATCTGTACGAAGGCCGTTAAAATCCCTGTGCAAGACTTGAGCGAAACAGAACAGCTCACAGATCTGGACTTTTACGCAATGATTTAAGTTTGCAGAGCAAAAGGTACCCAGGAGCCCTCTATCAAAATTTCAGATGCACCTTTTTCCTAATCACAGAGATATTTAAATAAAATCACACCCCTCATCATTCTCACCACCAGATTACAATGTTTAAAAGATGTTTCTTTCAATGCACGCCTAGAAACATGCCGATTCACTGCTCGCTGGAGAAAGGAGCCATGCAACTTGCTGCTAAACATCCTTCTCTGGTCTGGGCTGCTGCTCAGTTGAATTAGGCTGGTGTTGCATGCTGTGTAGCTGGTAGAACTGGTCTAATTCCCTGGTGTGATAGTTCAGGGATTTTAAAGAAATAGTCCTATACTGGAAAGTGTATAAAGATATAAATAATTTACAGTTTATACGTACAAGTATCATAAATAGAATTAAGTTCATTAACAGAGTAATTTGGCTACATTCACAGCAATGTGCAAACCCATTAAAAGCTCCAAGTCAAATTTTAGATAGAAAGTTGAGGGTGGCTCTTCATTTAATTTAAAAGCTTTTTAACTAAGAGACTAACTGTATTGTGGGTGGTGTGCTTCTACTGCTGAATAATTTCTGAACGTCAGAGCCCTCAGTACTTCAAAAAAGGCAATCAGCACCTCAAAGAACATGGACCTAACTCTAGCAAGCAAGAGAATTTTGGTCATTTAATGTTAGTGAAAAACAGATTTCCAGTAAACATTAAACATGCTAATGAAATTCGTTCTAGTGGCAGTGGATTTACGCTCTATTTATTATTTCTTATTCAAGCAATTGCTATTACCTAAAGAGAAATGGAGATTCATACACAAGATATTAGTTAGAGTTGTTAAAAAAAAAAATCCTTAAGAACTCTATAAATCTCTTTGAAATTTCCTTTAACTTTAGATTCTTATTGAGGAAAGTATTTTAATGAGGAAATGAAAGTGTTAGTATGTCATATCTGAAGTTTTAATTGAGTTTGTTGATGATACTCTTAACAGCAGCAGCAGAGTGCAAGTAATGACTTTGAAACAAAGGCAAAGAGCTGGCCAGTTGCTGAATGGCAGCTTATATGCAATTGAACATGTAATCATATAGAATATTTTGTCCTAGATTCCATTAATAAGAAAGTGTGTGTGTGTGAGTGCATGTGTGCGTGTGCGTATGTGTATTTTCAGTTCGAAACTGACTCTGGAATCTGCATCCACAGCTGAACACGTCTGGATGTGGCTGTGGTCCCAATTCAGCTCTCGCTAATATTTCATTTTCAAGAGTCACAGTACACAGAGGAATCATTTAATTCAAGCTGCACTTGTGGAGATAGTAGGAAGTCGGTGGGGAGATCGCAGCTGCCTGTGCTCCAGTGACTAAAGAGCAGTTTCTCCAGACAGAGACCCACATTACCAAACTTGCACTCATCTACACCATACCCCAAGGTCAGAGGCTGCTTTTGACAATGTTTGCTTTAACTGTTTGTTCAGGATTTTTTACGTTTGCCAAATTGAATGAGTACATTAGCTAGTGCTCCGATCATCAGCTAGTAGGATATGATGTCAATGGAGTAAGGTACACAACTAAAAGTGCTATTCAAAAAGGCACGTTCAACCACGCTCTCCTCATCACCCAGAAGAAAGAAATCTGAAAAACACAGCACATTATCTCTGAACATCGCCAGTGGTACTTCTCATGTACGCACATCCAGGATCAAAATAAATTACTGGAAATATCAAACCATTTACAAATATAAACACTACTAACAAGTTGACTTACAGCTCAGTCAACGAGGAATCACAGTTTTCTCACGATTCCAAGTCTCATGTAAAATATCAGCTGCTTCTGGCTTTTGAGTAAATATATGCTTTTGTTATCAGGCACCTGACATTTGCAGGGTGAATCCTGTGTGAATTTTAAAATAGAGAATGAAAGTGAAAATCCTTCTCATTTGTTGAAAGTTAAACTAAGTAATTCCTGGGAAGATTACAATTTTCTGCTACTGAAAAGAAGTACCTGGGTATTGTCAGGGCAACTTAATTGTCCGTTTCCAACAGATAACAAGAAATGAACACTACAAAGCTCTGTCTGTGTCACCAGTGCAGATCACAAATCTTTTCTATAGAATTGGGCATTGCTGAGATTACTCAGAAACAGACTTTAGTATAGGAGAAAATAAGATCTCTTTGAAATATCACATTAAAAACTTCCAGGCCTACACAACAAGATACCTGAGAGGGAATGAAAACCAGCAATTTCCCAATTCATTTGATTTTTAAATCAGAAGTGCAATGATTACTTCAATCCTTTTGTATTCCTGTCCTGAGAGATAGAAAATGTTTCTGGGTAAACAGGTAGGATGAGAACTAGATAGCATTTAAATCATGTTTCAAAGATCTCATAAATTTTACCTCATGGTCACCATCGATTTGAAACCATTGCCCATCTGTGGCACAACAGAAGGAACAAGTGACTGAAATTGCATTTCTGTGGGGTGGGGAGAAAAAGACCTACAGAGGAAAAATGTTAGCAGTTCCCTGATGATGTGACTCCACCGGAGTTAAGTCAGCAGAGAATGTGGCCATTTTTCATCGGAAAAATTATACATTCCTGTAGAAAAATTCCTGCCACAGACAAAACGCTGTATTTTTAGGAGACAGGGGTACCCCACTCTACATTAGTAAAATTAGTGTTAGAAATGGTATTTTTGGTACTGTGGAAGTTCCATATCCAACCAGAAGAATAATAACTACAATTAAACAGAATCGGATTATGTTTTGCTGCTATTTACCAGTAAAATCAACAGTGTGTTAATGCAAGACCTGCGCACTGCAAAAACTTAAGCCCTAGTGACCTGAGGTTAATATTCATGTATTTAGATTGCTGTCAGTTCCCAGGATTTAAGAAAAGCCTGAGGTTTAACAGCGTAGCTAGGTTAATCATAAGAGGCTGCTGTTAGAAATGCTGGATTGAGCTTGAACTGTCAATCACTTCTAAGAGTAACGTACATATATAAACAAGGTTATCAGGTGACCACGAAACATCTTTTGTCATCAGCTAGTGAGAGCTTCAAGAGCCACAGGCTCTTGAAGTGGCAAAACTCTTGGAGGCTGGGTCAGAGGAAGGGCTTGGAAAGCCCTGCAGCTTCCCCAGCACGGACTGAAGAGAAACGCCTATATTCCTGGCTGCTTCTGCGGCAAACGTTGTTGGGGGCGTTTTTTCAGCTGGATTAGTTCTTTAGTAGTGCCTATGTTAACAGAAGAGAGAGTCATGGTGGGAAATCCAGGCTGCTTCCTTCCCAGGAAAAACTTTAATGCAGCCATGCGGCTGCACAGGGAAGGAGGGACATTACTGCTCATACAGTATCAGATATAAAGCTTCATACAGAGGAAGTTTCTGTTCCAATTGGCTCACACGTCAATATATTAATAATGGTGAAAAAACCAAAGAAATATTAGAAAAAATATGTGGAGGAAAAAATACTTGGATTTCTTTTGCTCAAGTACTGTACTACAAGCCTCAGTATCAAACTGTTCCCTCTGACTTTGAGTGGGAGGGATGAAAACCTGACCTAAACTGGGGCAATGGCAGGGACCATAATTCCTCCATAGCACTGTCCCTCCATCAGCTGGATACAAAATAAGATGCCCCGAGGTATTTCAGTGGGCCTGGGGTAATTAGCAAAGCATGAGAGACAGATCAGGAGACCGATGCCTGTCTATAGCATTGTCCTCAGTCGACCCCAGGGATTTCTGACTGGAAATCAGAGCTACGGCTAATGCTGCTTGACACAGAATTAACGCTCCCAGGGCCTCCTCTTTGCTTCTGCATTGCTGCCAGGGAAAAAAAATATCTGAGTTGGATTGTGTGCTCCCCACAGAGTAGTGCTGTGAGGAAGACTAGAAGGATGGAGGAGAAGTGTGAAAGGGGAATCCCTTAAAAGATCCATCTTGCAGCCCCATAGGGTACAGTCTGAGGGAGAGTCCATAGTTTAAACTTGTATAAATATCATATATCTCCCACATCTCGCCCACAGGAATAACAATGATCTGCAGCAAAAAGCAGCAGGAGTTATGTATTGTCTTTCATGCTGGTGTATTTGGATAGGAACTAGAAAATAAACTTTGAGTTTCATCACTTTTTCAGACTTCAAACATATATAGCACTGCTTTCTCTCTCTTATAATTGTAAGCAGAAGAAAGTGTTTTCTCTGTTATAACCAATTTAGCACCACTCAAGAGCGTAACAATGATTTCCTCCTCAATCATTTTATCATCTTACTTTTTAGGTGCAATCATTGTTTCATAGATTTGCTAGTTTAACATGCACATATCTCTCCAGTGGAGAATGGTAACAGGAACTTTTACATCTAGAATAATGCGAAATTGCTCCAAACTCTGCACCAAGAGGTGAGGGAGACACCCGTGGTGTGGAGCCCCTGGGATTTCCTTGGATCACCTCTGGAGCATCACCTAAACCCAGGTGCCTCCCAGGAAGGCAGGGCCCACCTCACAGGAGGCAACCCAACCTCACTGGCTTCCCAGGCATGAGGACCTCCTCCCAGGCAAGAGCAGCTGGTCCTACGGTGTCTGTCATCAAGGATAGTGCAGGCGGACAGGCATTTCTCGAGGTTGGAAGGAGAATATAGCATTTCAGACCAGAAAAAGGAGCCCTTCCCAGAACCCTGGCGGGCTGAGAGGTGTCAAGGAACTGCGGGCAGCAGACCCCTTAGCTGGATGTTTTCTCCCCTTCGCAGAGAGAGGGATGTTTTCTGCCCTGTGAACAAGCCGACAGCTATTTACCAGGAACTTGGTACAGCGCTTGACCTCCAGTTAAGTGGAGCATGTCAACCGCAGATCAGCCCAGAGCTGCCTCAGCAGTTACGAGGGGTTAACCTTCGCCCATGGAGCCCCGGTTCAAACTTGTTAAAATTTGCAATCAGAAGCGTAACAGTACAAATTCTTCCGCTGACGCAAAATGAAGAACTTCCGAGGGATATTGAGCAAATCATGGGTTAGACATTGCCCTGGAAACACCCCTGGAGCTCCCTTCATATGTTGCATTTTTGCCCTCCTGAAAAAGAGGTATTTGCAAGCCATTGAAATGAGTGAATTCAGCATGTGATTCCAGAGCAGTATGCAGCTCTTCTTTTGCCACATACACAGACACTGTTTTTAGTGCACATCATCACGTAGTGATTAACGGCAGCATGGCATTTACTCCAGGGAACACAGCCAGCTTAAACATGAAAACCCACATTGACTCAGATGGACAGACAGGCATATAAACTTTATTTATTTTGTCAGCCAAGTAAGCAAACTGTAAAAATAAGAATATAAAAATCTGCTCTGATGTTTGCTTTACTCAGGGATAAAGTGATTTAACAGAATTACCAACCATGATTTTTTCTGAAAGGGGTTACACATACTAGCATGTTACCGCTGCTGTAGCTAAGCTGCTCTCGGCACAGTACCAGATGTAAGAGGGAGAAAAGAGAGGGGGACTTTCCACCGTCTCTTTATTCCTTTATTTTGGTGTTCTCAAGGGATACCGTAAAGATACCAGCCTCAGGAACGACCTCAGTTATGGTCAAACCTAAGGGGTTGTTGCAACAGCAAGGGGTCACTGGCCTGTAGCAGCATTTACATGATGCTGTCTCCTCCTTGCCTGGCTGCTCAGTGGCAAGAGCTGTCACTCGGGGTCCTGCCGGGATGGAAAGGCTCCTCAGGAGACCAGTTAAGTTGCTTTATGATTCTTTCTGTTACGCTGGAGTTGCAGAAGTGCTATATATATTGTAAGACTAATGTTCTGGTCTGATATTTGTGTTCCATATATATTTCATGTTTCATAGCTATTGGAGACTCTATCAGATGACAAACTGGCTCTCCAGATATTAAAGGTTTAGTGCCACTGATACAAACAAATGAAAATGACAAAGGTTTGTGTTATAAGTATGAAACACGGAGCGCAATCGAATTAGGTTATTTTTACATCTTAGATTAAAATGGCCCTTTCCTCTTAATTTGTCTGATTTTAGCTTAAATCTTTCAAGGTCAATGCTTCTCTGGGGTAGTTTTGTGTTATCTGATATGCCCTTTCCTGATTTTCTCAATGGTGTTCCTCAAAAGGATTTTCTCCTAACCTTTTCATCTTCTTTAATAGAGGAATTTTTTTCCCTGAAATTGTTTCAAGAAAAGGAGATAAATCTCTTTTAAAAAGTGGTGCTTTTTTTAGAGAAAGATTGCTTTCTGTCAAAATCATTCCATGTAGCATGGCGTTATAATTCAGTTTTGCTAGCCAGCTACAAGAAGAAGCATTTGTGAATAGGTTGAAAGGACAGAACAGAAACCAGAAGTCTAATCCCATTCAAATGCACTACTCTATGTAACCTTTTTGCAATCGTTTTCCCCTACTCTGCTGGACTGGATGGGAGTCTATAAAATAGACTATAAAATGTATCAATAATTATATATTTAATATATAAATCTTAGTTAAATCTTTCTGATGGAACACAAAATCCTCCATTTATTTAGTTTCCATGAGTTTACATGAGCATGTAAAAAGGACCAACACATACAACATACTAATTTAATGCTGGGAGGGAGGGGGAATCCTTCATTTTCATCACCAGAAATATTTTAAAATAGCTGTCTCGCCATGGCTGAATTTTAAAATATCAGAAATCCAAGGGAGTCAAAGACCAATATAAATCCCCTTACGTGATTCAGATATGTCCTTGCCTTGATCCATGTGAGTATTTGTCTATCTTGGATAATTTTGCTGGTTCGATGTTTTAAATCAAGACCATGTAGAGAAAAAAGATTAACCAAATTGTCACACTGTGCTACATTTCTTTACACAAACACTGCCATAATTTTTAGTAATGAACCCAAGATAATAGGAAACAATAATGAACTTTTTAAAAATATAATCCCCACATTCTGTGCAAATTGCAATATTATCAGGAAGCTGAATTTCTCACTAATACATTATGGACTTCTCAGCTATTTGCATGCAGCAAGGGTATTAGAATGATAGTATTTTAAAAATGGACTCGCATAACATTTTTTAGTGTAATCAACCGTGGATGAGGCCCATCTGTCATATCTAGTCTGTATGACTAATTGTTAGTGGTCTCTAATTGAAATTTAGATTTATTAAATAAACAGAGATGCCATTATAAATGCACTAATTCAATATGTGGAGGAGGGAGGGCAGGATATGAAACTGGGCAGTAGCTTCTGAGCACTGTTCATGTTTATACATATTCAGATTAATATGTTCCCGTCTACTACTGGGCCAATCCCTCTGCAAGGCACATCAGAGCAGACTGGCAGATGTCTAAATCATGGCAAACATTCTCCTCCTCATTTTTCCACACTTCAGAGAGGGTCATGAAGGGACGATGGGCTTAAGCTTTTTGGAGGTTTCTATTTTCTAGAAGCTCCTAGGAAAAAAAGGGTTCCTTGTTATCGTTATAAAATACGGTAAGCTCCAAAAGATGACCCATGGTTTTATATACACCATAACAGTGGCCAAGGCCAGCAGAGCATCATAGAATCTGTACGCAGACAACAGACAGATCTGTTTTCTAGACCTAGGATGAAATCTTAACCAGATTGATGGCAAAACTCCCATTAACTTCAAAAGAGTGGAAGTGAAATGCATTTCAGTGATGTGCTAAGCATCCTCAGCTGGCGTCAGGTAAGCTCATCGAAGAAGGATGTTGCTCAACCCCTGCAAAATTGAGTTCTTCATCCCTAGAAAGCAAAGCAACATCTTCATGCTCTATGAGAAAGTGTTTTCAGAATGACTATACGGCTAATTTTTCTTCAGTGTAATAAATAACCACTGAACATACACAGATGTCATCACCAGATGCAATTTCTCAGTTGGTGTCACTGTAGATGCTAGAAGCAGAAAAATCACCAGTGAGGTCTGCATTGCTTTATTTTTGCTTTACATTGTCACTTATTTTAGCAACTCCATATTTTCTCTGCTAATCTGTTTTATTATGGAGGTGTTTTATCTTTCTGTTTGGAAAATAAGGCTAGGCACCAGATTTAATCCCAAGGATATAAGATCATGCTTTCTGTGAGAGCCTGTAATTCTTTAATGACTGCAGCATCGGCATGTCAGGTATGTGCATGGGCAAGAAGTGGGGGATATTTTTTAGCAGCTAGTATCTTGATCCTGCAGCTTCCTGAGCAGCTTTAAATTGCAAGCACTATCCTGAGAACTGAGGGCACTCGGTGCCCTGCAGGGACTGCCAAGGATTTCACAGAACTGGCACTTTCAAAAGAGTGCAGCTCTGTGTGTTCTCAGAGATGAATTTTGGGACTTCTGCCACACAGAGGCTTTTTCCTGAGTTTTTTCTTGTTGTTTTGAAAGAGCTGCGCTTTTTTTATAAGAACTAAACCCAATCCACTCCAAGTAAAAAATGCTCATTTAAATAGATAACCACTTACAGCAGATGTACCAGAGAGCAGTGTCAGAAAAAGGCTGGAAATGCTAAGGCTATTAACATAAGAGGTCAAATCAGACACTGCTCTTGGATTCAGCAGAGCCTCCAAAAACAGTTTATGACCAGAAAGGTCTCCCTTTTACTTAGGTATGTTGCTTTTGCTTCTCAGCTCTGCCTTGACCCTGTTTATATTGGCTGTGGCAGAGCTTCTTTCCAGAGCACACTTGCAATTAGGGTAGGAAATTTTGTGGGGCTGTTAGGAAACTAGTCACAAGCAGTTCTCACATGGAAATAAGCAAGACCAAGGGCAATGTTTTGGAGAAAAAAATAGTATATGAATGTGGATGTCATGGTTGCTCAGTTGAGAGGAATGAGGAGCCACTGTGTGAAGGGACGTCAGA
This sequence comes from Fregata magnificens, assembly GCA_013389945.1. Lineage (NCBI taxonomy): Eukaryota > Metazoa > Chordata > Aves > Suliformes > Fregatidae > Fregata > Fregata magnificens. The sequence goes on from WAAD01026174.1 coordinate 21,516, forward strand.
TCCTATCTTTGTCTAAAACATTAATGCCCCGATTCTGACTGCTAAACATAAAGCAGGATCCACAGTCATTTCATTACCCATAATTATGATGATCACGCCTGTGTGGTTGCAGCTTAAAAGGGTATTTTTACATTCTGCTAAACATTCCTACCATTGATGAAAGACATTCTTCTTGAAGTGTGAGCAACGTTGTCCTTGAAGCTCAGTTATTGTATCAGGTGAAATCATGGATAAATCCTGCACTCGTTCCCACCTAAGCACATACATAGAGAAGGAAAGAGTGGCATGGGCTCTTGCTGAAGAGGAAGCACATCAAACAACTTCATTTTCTTCCTCATAGCATTCAAGGCTGCAACAACTGTTTGGTTTATGGTTTAGCAGGCATTTCCCCCACTTTGCAACATGCAGCCTTCCTTTCAGTGCAGAGCTGGTACAAGGCGTTGCTCTTACCCAGGATTGCTGAACTGTTGCATTTGTTGTTCTGGCTGGAAGATAGAAACTGCAGTTTCGGGTAATCTCCTGTACATCCTTCTCTGCATACTTCTTGTTGGCTTCCTATTTTATACAGTTGATGATGCTTTTTCTTTGTAAGCCAATGTCACGAATGTTAGCAGTCTAGGTCTGGTCTTCATTATTCTTTTGTACCTTTTCCAAAAACTGATTTTCGCTCCTTGGCTCTTTATCACTTTTATGGTGACTTGCTCATAGTTGGAATCCTAGGTTTTTCTTACTTTGTGCTGGCAATCCCTTCTTGTGGCTTGCTGTAAATTACAAATTATCAAAACAACCTAATATTTCAGAAAAGTGTGTGGGATGAACAGAGGGAAGGAAGGATTTTGTGTTTCTTTGTTTTAAAAGCCAGTCTCCTGCCTGCTTTTACTGTCTCACTCTTCCATCAGGCTCTGCCTCCCTAAACCTGAGGCGTACCATTGTAAAAACCTTCCAAGTAACTCGGGAGCAAAACTTAAGGAACCTGAGAAAAGTCAGCGGCTAATTTACAACAGCATTTGAAATGTTACTGTCAGCCTCAAAGAACCCACTACTTTAGCTGCTGTCCTGGTGTCAGCTCATGCGATCTCCTGCAGCGGGTGCGTGCTAATGCCTTTCGTTTCACTGAGTTGCATGCCACAAAATCCGTCCTGCTCTGCCTGCTGTGTCTGTAGGATCCATTCCCTCTCACCAATCCCCAAGCGGAGGCCAAATTCGTCTTCCAAATTTTTCAGATAGATGCTCAGCTATGTAAACCAGCATCACACTGCTGACTCAAAATCATAAAAGACAGGAAAAAGCATAATACTTTAGACCACACAGTCATGCAATATTGATGCAATGCTCAGGGTTGGGAAGGATCTTTCGCCTTACGCCTCAGTCCCTGAAATGTAACTGAGATCTGTTGCATCAATAAGCCATGAATGAACTCTCTGATACTTTTTTGCAGCTATTTTAAGTCCCTTTTCCCAAAAGCCCGAGCCTGGTTTGCTCTGCCCAAGCCACCTGCTGGGAAATTGTGTGCCCTGCAGCTTGTCAGCTTTGCAGTCTGTCAATCAGTGTTTGCTGTCATAGGACATCAACATCTTGAGATCTGGTAAATAAAAATGAGGTCAAGCCTATAACGTTTTCCACTAATTGAAAAGGCATAAATGTTGCCACTGTGATTAAACTCTCTCTTTTCTCCGCTTGTCTTAGGGATTTATCACTTACACGCAAGCTTATCAGAACCATAACTCGTTCAGTTTTGCACCTATGCCTCCCAGTTTTTATCCAATTATTTCAGCTCTCTGGTTTTGTAAACTTTTATTTCTTAGGCTGTGCCCCTTCCCATCAGGAAATGTATTCTGGGGTCAGTTTTGAAAGCAATGCACTATGATTTAGCCTCATGCCTGCCATTAATGTCAGTGGGAATCAGGCTGCTAAACCTCTGAACACTGTCTTTAAAATGTACCCCATTGTATTCAAGTTCTCACTGCATTTAAAAGCATTTCTTTACAAGATGTCTCACATCAGACGCATATATGCTGGTGGACTAGCCAATGAAAATGCACTTTTTTTCTCCTTTCTTACTAGAACTGGCAGAGGAGATGAACTAAATCCCAGGGGGAGTACAAATAAAAGGGTCAGGGTCAGACAAAGAAGGTTAATGCTTTCTGCAGAATCTCATCACAGGACTTAGGAGTGCTACGGCACAACCGTGGAGGAGATTACGCGGCTTGGTCAGCAGCATACACAGGACAACAACATCAACACTGAGCTAATTAATTGAACACAAATTACGACAGCTTTCAGGATCAACAACTTACCTTGTAGCTCGTGTTTAAAATTGGTTTCAGATGTTACCAGAATGAGCAGCTCCACGTAAGGTAAAGCACAAGATGTTTACAAAACTGCTTACTACTTCCTTATGTCCTCCCCCACACCCATTCTACATAGAGTTTGCATATGAAAATTTATGCAAAACATTCAATTGTCCTTAGTAATGTTTCTGTAATGATCAGTCTGCCTAGATGTCCTATCCCTCTGCTAGGGAAAATTGAATGAAGGAAAAATACTGAGTCAGAGAAATGTTTTAAAAGATTTACATGGTATTTGCTAGCATCCCAATAATCAGCTCTGTAACTGTGCATATTATTAAAATCCCACATGTTTATTTGAGCTGCTGGAGTTGTTCTGTCTAATTAACAGAAGGGAGGGAGGCAAGGCGCTGCCTTAAATTTACATGTCCAGACCCGAATCCTGTAAATTCCTGTGCACCTGCTTGATTTTATACACCTGAATAGCCCCTCAGGGGCCAGAGCTACCTAGTTGTGTTGTTATGGAGGGGTACTCCACTGACAGAGATTCACACTGAAGTACCTGCAGGCTCTTGAAAGCGCCCCAGGTGCATCCAAGTTTCCAACTTGGGATGCACTCGGCTCCGCTCATATTTCTGCTGCTTGTGCGATGCTGGTGTGAATGGGTGCCCTCCTGCGGCTGTGGTCATGGCAGGTACACACAATGCTTGGACAAAACCATGGAAGGAAATTAAGGTCAGTGGGATCATTCAGACAAGAAAGCCTGTTTAGGGAGCCACAGCCTCTGTGTGGAGACAGCATCCAGCAGAAAGGGGGAGGACTTCGTGAGGAGCCTTGATCAGCTCCTAGGAAGTGCTGGGGAGGACCAGATGGTTGTGGTCCATGTGGATAGCAATAATGCAGGAAAGGCAAGGCAAGGAGAGGGGAGAGTGGGAGAGAGGTGATGTAAGGTGCTAGAGGCGAAGCTGAAGCTCTGAGGTGCTGACAACCAGGATTTCTAGAGTAGCTGTCTCTGAAATGCTCCTGGTACCCACGTGCTACCAGGGAAAGAGAGGCAGAAAGGCAGAACATTTAATGCCTGGCTAGGAAATAAGATAAAGGAACAAGCATGTGTAGTCTAAGTGAAGGCATCAACATAACAGACAACAGAAATACACTGGAAGGAGGACAGTAAGTGGGACACTGTAATACCAAATATTCAGCAAGTTTAGAGGAGGCCATGCTAGAATCAACAAAATTAACAAATTAACCACATCAGTATGAAGCATAAAATCTGTGAGGATTGAAATTCCAGAACTAAATAGGAAGAATATAGTGTTATCACTATAGCAGGGGAAGAACATTGTATATGATACTGCCTCTGCAGCCGGGATGTCAACTCTGGCTACAGCATATGGGGGAATTCTGAGATGCCAGAGAGGCAGGAAAGGCAATATCAAATGTCAGACCTCAATTATTTCCATGCAAATTGGCCAGATGTTGCACAAGGATGTAAAGTGAAACAGTCAATAGCTATTGCATGGAGGAACTGATTGGGATATTGATCAGAAAACAGGCAATTCTGGAATTGGCTTGGAGGAGAAACATATATAAATGAGGAATTTTGTTTAAAAGAAGCAAAACGGGACAACAAAGAAAGTTAACTCTTTCCTGCAGGCAAGGAGTCTGCTAAAGGACACTGTGCTGAAAGCATGAGGCCAGTCCACATTATTCATCAAGCAGGCTTGAAAACGAGCAGTACATGGTAGCTTTGCAAGACAGCAAGATAAGGCGGTTATTAGAAGAATAACTGCAAATCCTTCAAACAGCTAAAGTTGGATCCAAATGAATAAGTTAGAAAGTAACAGACACTCTGGAAGATTACATGTACAGAAAACAATTAGACAGCCAAAAAGGAGTTTGATGAGTTTCTAGCAAAAGAAATCAAAACTAGCAATAAATCTTTTTTTTCTGCACATCGGGAGCAGGAAGCCTGCCAGAAAATCTGTGGAGTCTGCTGATTACCAGAGTTTGAAGGAAGCACTCAGAGAAAATAAAGCTATTAGAGAAACTAAATTAATCCTTTGCCTCACTTCGTTCACTGTAGAAGAGTAGATCCCCATATCAGAAACCTTTTTGGCATGGGGTGACCCTCATCAGCAAGTCTGTCTGAAATAGCTGTGCCCAGGAACCAGGTCTGGGAACACTGTAACAAAATGAACAACAACTGGTTGCCAAAAACCAGATTATATCACCCAGGAGTTTCAATGGGCCTCAAGGATGAAATCACTAAATGACTAATAGCAGATTATAACTCTGTGCTTAAAACTCCCTTGATATCCAAAGAGTGGTTATCAAATATCAAATGCCAGGCCAACTTTTTTAGAAAGGTTCCAGGGGAGAGGTGAAAAACAGCAGACCTGAAAGTCTGAAATCTGCACTAGGCAAATTAGTAGAAAATGTAATGAAGAACAAAATTCATTGATACTTCAATAAATTTGATTTACTTGGAAAGAGTCAGCATGACCTTTGCCATTTTTACGTATTGGAGTTGTTTGATGAGATCAATGAACACGTAGATAACAGCAGTTCAGCTGATATAGTCTACTTGGATTTCCAAAGGCTTTCAGCAAATTTGTCCCTTAATTCCCCACTACGGGCTTTTAAGGGAATCAAGCAGCTACATCATGAGAAGGAAAGTCATTTCATGATAAAAAGACATTTAAAAGACAGGAAACAGGGGAGGGGACTAGAGAAATTCTGCAGGGCTGCATAGTGCAACCCTTGCTATCAGGGTATTTGTAAGCAACCTGGAAAAGGGAGTGAACAGAGAGGAGAGAAAGTTTGTTGGCAGTGGCAAAATATTTATGCTGTTAAGGACAAGGGCTGACTTTATGAATAGTACTTTAGCAGTAATTTATGAGACTTAGTGACTAGACAACAAAACGGTAAATGAGACGCAGTGTAGATAACTATAAAGTGATACACAGGGGAGGAAACCAATCATAGTTTCGCAGCTAAAATGACATGCTGTGAGCTGACCATGAGCACGCAGGCGCAAGATCTTGGGACCTGTTTGGCAGCTCCATGAATATGCCAGCTCAGCACTCAGTAGTGATCAAAAAACCCAAATAAAATATTAGGGCTTAGCAGGATAGGAATAAAGAACAAAAGGGGGAAGAACATTATGCTAGTGTGTGAACTCATGACTGACCCATAGGGTGAATAGTCTTTGTGGTTCAGGTCTTCTCGCCTAAAAAGGGTAAAGCAAAGCCAGGGAAAGTTCAGAGGAAAGCAACAAGTACGATCAGCTTCAATATCTGATCAGCTACAGAAAGCTTCAGTACAGACGATGACTTTACCAGGACGGGATCCTCCAGTCTGGAAGAGAGACAACTTAATGAAAGCAGTCTACAGCATGAAGAGTGGCATGGTGAGGATGCTCGGAAATCAGTCACTCGCTGTGTACTGCAACACAAGGGCTGGGTGGGTCGGGTGGTGTTAATACAGAGTTACAAGGAGTCACAATAAGTTCAGGGGACATTGGAGAATCTCACGGATGGGAAAGCTTTTGGAAGCTAGTGAATACAAAGAAACCACATCTATCTCAGGAAGTTCCTGGCAGAAAATAGCTTGAAATTGGGAGAGTACCATTTTGGACATCTGGGGGAAATGCCATGTATGTTCATCCTGCTCTTATTCTTCACTAGGGACCCACTTCCAGCCGCTGCTAGAGAGAGGATAATGGGCTAGCTTGGTTTTTGGTTTGAAAGCGTGCAGCCATTTGTGTGCTTTTATGCTATCAGCTACACACACAGAGTGTTTAGTCCCATCCTAGGTTGGGCTTTCCTGTGTGAGAGCCCACACCAGGAGGAACATAACCTGCACCACCCACACATGCTCACACAGCTGCACCTCCACCCCCGTCCATCTCTCCCACTGTCATGCAGAAACAATGGCTCTTGGTATAGACCCAGAAGGAGGGAGAGGTGGGGATCTGCTGGGCAAGCAGCACAAAAAGAAGGGGGCAGCTGCTCCACAGAGCTGCCGAAATGTTAAAGCCTGCCTGGAGAATGCTGCTTATGCACTTCCCCAGCCTTTCCCTTCCCCAGTCCCCTGCCCCATGCTGCGATCTGCTGGCAACCTCCTCCAGGTAGGTGGTGACTTCGGGGTCCCTCTCTTCTGCCAGCAGCTAACAGCCTGCCTGGGAGTGCAGGGCAGTCCTTCTTACCCAGGGACACGATGAGTCCACCCAAAGGTTGCTGAGCCTGGAGGACAAACATGTAATAATACCCAGAAATAACATACTGTTGTCAAGTGTAAAAACCTTTCCTTACTGTGCAGCAAGCTCTACTGGCCTCACCCAGAGGCTGCTGGCAAGCATTAAGCCTTGAAAGCCAGCCCACTAGTCACAGCCGAATGCACAGGGTGCTTGTCCCATCAGAAGATTTAAAACAGCAACAGAAAATGTTTGCATACAGGCTTAAGCCCCTTTATGGGGCCCAGACCAACTACTCAAAGTCTACAGTTAGAAATTATCTTTAGATCAATGCATCTTTGCTTTTTTAATGCCTGCTCAGACCAGTCCCAGGCTTAGCCTTTTGAATCCACTCCACCTTTCTACTTTGTTTCTCTTTGGGCTTATAGAGAGTGCAGTTTGAATACCTGAAGTTCTTTACTGGCACTATTTTATATCTTATTGTAATAAGTCCTGAGGACATCAGAGCTCCACATCCTACAGAGCTTTATTTAAAACTTAAACTTAAATTGAGCCAAACTCTCTCTTTTTTTTTTTTTTTTTAAAGGTATTATTCATTTTTCAATGGAAACAGATACTGAAATGTGCAAGACTAGTTCCTCTAGGATTTCCATTCTTCCTGGATGCAAAAAGTATGGGGACTCACATGGTAGCACATGTTCGTATGAAATCCTGAGCTTCATTTTCAGCCTCAAGTGGTTAAAACTAGTTGTGAAGTGGTTCAGATTAGCAGCCATGCTTGGGGTGCTTATCTAATTGACCTAAGCTTGGCAAGCTTTTGATCTTCGCTCATCAGTGATACCGCTCTGCTGTACTAAGGATGTAGCTCAGTAATCATAGATTTAATTAAACTGAAAAGTACTTTGTTTTTTATGTTTTTTTCTCCAGAAGAATGAAATCTTCCCACAGATGAAACAAAACTGATGACATCAAGGATTAGACCTGATCTAACGTCAGTTGCTGAGGTTTTGTGGCTAGATCCTCCTAAAGTACCTGAAAAGAGCCTATGTCCAAAACCAGACAGCAAACTTTTCAGGAACAATCATCTGGCAGTTCCATCTCTCAGGGTGAAGGACTTTTCTCTCTTGCTAAAACAATACTTCCGATTTAGAGCCCTGCAGCTGGTTGAACTACAGCCTCTCTGAAAAGAGTGGATGAGAGGGCATAAATATGTTCCAGCCATTGCAACATGGCTCTGAGCCCTGGAGAGAGAGTTTATTTCCACTAACTGGCTGCCAAAAGCCTCTATCCTGTCAAAACACAACAGATGAATTCACAAATTCCAGATTTACGTTCCCTCACATCTGTGGGCAGGTGATCAACTGCAATCATCCTGCTAAATAATAACCACTATGGCAGCCAACTCCTGAGCTAAGTATCCTTGAGCTCTTTTCTGTTGCAGCCTTCTCTTCTCACATTAGTAATCAAGTGGGCTGAGTAAGAGGCTTTGTGACAACAGAATTAACTTCCGTGGGCCCATACTACCTATCCCTCCATGCCCAATGCATCAGAGGTGGCTTTTTACCTTCCTTCTTCCTAGAAACCTGGCAGAGGGAGGATAAGAGTTCTTCCTGCTCTTAGGGTTGAAGACAATCTTCTGGATAGGAATTTCTTTCACTCTCTCCTTTGCCAAGACTATGGATGCTGCTGGCAGTGGTGGTGATGTTAAAGGGACTGTATTTTAATAGCAACAGATTTTTTTTTTTTTTTACCGAAATAAACACATTCTTTTTGTGAAAGAAGATATGCTTGCAATGGAAATGTTATAGATTTCATTAAACTCTGAGCATCCCAAAACCACAAAATATTAATTTCTTTTTATTTTTTACTCAGTCGAAAAGTTAAGATTTCTCATAGAAAATAAAATTAAGTCATATACCAGATGCATTCTCTGATCAGTCTTTCAGTAACAAATTGCTCCTTTCCTTCAAATGACAGGAAAAAAATGTGATTTTTAGCTTATGCAAGTTTAACAGGTTGTAGGTTGCTCTGACTACAAATATAACTTCCGGAGGTTTTTTTCACAATACGTCTCATTTACTTCTCTTTGTAAAGTGAGAAGCAAGAACTTCTCATTAACCATTCTTATGTTTAAAAGCATGTTATAAACATCATAATGCTAAAATTATCCTTCTGAAAGTTATGTCTTTCTTAAATCAGCCTTTAGGTTTAACGCTTCTCTCATTCCCCTTCCTTAAGAGTACATCCATAACTCTAAAAAGTTGCGAAGAAAATTGCTCTTTCAGAGGGCAAAGCGTGCATGTTCTTCTCTTTCCCTGAAAATCAAATACACAGCAGTATCTTCCAAGTGTTGCTCATGCTTTTTCCCTTGGTGAAGCTCCTGCATACTTCAGGTTTTTACACCCCTTCTGCCAGACCAAGACAGGTACCAGGAGTGATCTTGCCGTTCATGATTCTATTTGCTGCAATGTCTGCCAGGTTTTGCTCTTGCTTTTCTTCCTTGGTGAAGCTCCTGGGTACTTCAGGCTTTTATCTTCCTTCTACCAGAAGGGCAACTCAGAAATGTTAGCCTTCAGGCAAAAGTTTTTGGCTGAAAACTTGGGTGGGTTGATTTTTGCCTGCAAAAGTCCACCTGTCAGGGGGTTAATTCTGATGTGAAACACACATTTTCATCACCTATTTCTGTAAAAAAATAATGTGTTTTATGGCCACACATTTCAAATCACATTTTTAAAGACTTATAAAATTATAGAAGGTTTACTATATTGTCCATTAGTTGAAATTCTTCCATAGAATATCAGCCATGGGCAAACTAGGTGCCTGATCGCTGCTTATTAGAAATGCAAGAGATTAGATAATGGGGTATCTGGAGAGGAAGAAAATAGCTAAATGCAATTATTTTAATTCTTTCAATTTCTTTCACCCCCCACTTCTTATTGAATAGTTCCTGACTACAGGAAATGAAACTCTTATCTCTAAATTGGGGTTCTACAAAACAGATTTCCATACATCATTGGCTATGTTGCCTTATTTTGCATTTATATCAGGAAAAGATCTGCATTACATTTTGCATCTGGAGCAAAAAGTCCTTCTAGGTGCTGTATGAAAAGCAGCCCATGACCAGGAAGAGGATTTTTTGCATCTGAGATGATCTTATCTGAAAGCCAAAGAGAAAAGATACCAAGCTTGATTTGCAAGCCTGATTTGTGGAATCCAGTTATAGGTAAAGATGTTCCCTTTGCCTTCATTCAGGTGTTTCATTTTAACTGTGATGGTGATTGTGATGGTGATTATCCTGCGTTCATCATGCAGCCAAAGTCCCCCTGAATTCAGAGTGCTCCAGGCAAACACAAGATGCAGTCAAGGTCAGTGTAATTTTAACATGTGATAATAGTCGGCAAAGGTAAGTTGCTTTTGCCTGTTTCAATCTAAATGCTAAGTGCCCCGTGCACTAAAAATTTATGTGTAGCCTTCCACCAAGGAGGTGCCAACAAGGATAGCAAGCACGTTGCAACTTAGCCAAGAAGCAGTGCTTTAGCAGGGACCCAGGAAATGAGTTAGTGTTACACATTCCCCGCAGTGGGTCTGGCTCGATACTGCTCTGCCTGTTCAACCCTTCTGTGAGCACTAAATTCAGCGATAAATCCAAAAAGCACTCAATATTTTCATTTTCCATGATGAGAAGAACCACAACTGGCTGGAATCGGTCCTTGTTGAATATCTTTGGATATTTGATATCCTTTCCCTACCAAATATCTTGGGAAAAAATGTAAAAGTTAAATATCTCATTAACCCACGTTCTAACACTGCAGGCTGCTGGCAGCTTTGTTTGGGCTAGGTGGTACAGGCTAAAGCATGCTTACATCTCCCCATATGAGTTAACTGATTTTTTCAAAAGTCAACGGACGGATGTAATGCGATATACAGCCAATCAAAAGACCAATTTCAACAGCAGAATAAAACACAGAACATAATACTCTAGAAGAAATGAATGTAACCAGGAGCCATGAGAGATAGATATAGAGACATAGATACATCAATATCTATAGACAGATGAATTTGCATATAGCTAAACACAATTAAGGGGAAAATGTCAGTGCAAGCTATGCAAGGGGGAGGTGGGCTGTGTCATTCCTTTGTCGGGAGGAGCTGCTGCAATAAGGGGAAGCTGGAAGATGCAATGCTCTTATATGAGATTCCCAGCCAGGGGCTATGAATGTGCTATCATGGGCACAGCAAAGGTGGACCACCATCACAGAGCACCAAACTTGTACATATCATTAATCACATATTTAAATGCATCAAGCCATGCAAAAGTCTGCTTTTGTTGTGCTAAACCCATGTAAAAACTAAACATCTCTGCCTTTGACTAATGAACGCAGGACACTGGGGCTATTTCCTCACTGCCAGGCTGCTCAGCTTCTGCTTTCCAAGCAGCCAGGTCCCCTGACAGTGCTGCTGTATTTTTCATTATTATATTCTGCACATGCAGTTTTACATAAAAACGTATCACTTTGTCCCTGAGACTTTTGCTCTTCCCAGGCTTTTATTTGCTCCATCTTCTTTCTCTTTCTAAAACTAGCTGTGGCCTTCCATTCCCCTTCCTCTGCTCATTTTTTTTATTCCTCCCTCCCTCCACTGCCCCTCTTTTTAATAAGATTTGGGTTTTGTTTCTATGACCTGTCCTATACCGTTTGACCCAACTGTCTCACAATCTTTTAATAAGTCTATTCTCACAACGTGTAGAGATATTTCCCCTATTTGACAGATAAGAGGCTCAGGTGTTTCAAGGCTTGGGTGTTTAGATGCAGAGAAAGCTGAATCCAGTGAGGAGGTAACTGCCTCAAGTTCTTTCATGGTCCTGGGTTGCAGTGGTTCCCTTGGGACCATAACAAAGCATCCTTGGACAGGGCAGGTCACTGAAGTCTTGTGCTAGTGGCGCCACTCTCCTTTCTCGCTTTTCCTTAGCTCCCAGAATCTCTTACTGGGTTTTGTACTTCCCTTTGCAAAAAAGAAAAACAGAGAAAGAAAAAGGATGCTGTTCCCCGCCCCCCCCGCCCCCCGCTTCCTTTTCATTTCAGTTCTCCTTTATGCACTTACAAGAAGAAGGAGACATATTTGTGGGCTGTTTAACTTTTCCCCTTTAAAGAGAATGCACCAAGTGTGAAGTTGCTGGAGAAGGACTGGCTCCTCCAAAGAGATATATATCTCATGTCCCTCAAAATGGTCAAATATTCGCAGAACAAAATTTTAACAAAATAGTCCATTAGCCTGCAGACACTCTTCTCTCCTGGGGAGAGAAGCAGCAAGCCTCATGGGACAGAAGGCAGTCATGTCTCTAAAGGTGCTACAGAAAGGCGCTCGCTACCCAGGTGAAATAAGAACATCAAGGAATTAGGCACCAAGCCTACCTACTCATTTATGTCAGACCTCCTGTCGTGTTGCAGAAGGGGATGGAGGCACAAGGGAAGCAAAGAGATGTCAAGCCTTGGAGTATGATCTTTCGACAGTAGTCTGTTCAGTTTCTATTCCACGTAAAATTTTGACATAAGTGAGGAGATGGACTTGATGCACTCTGGTTGTTTGGGTAGACACTGAATACTGTGTTTAATCACCGGTTTATGATTTTTTGGTTGTTCTTTCTGAATCTGTATACCGGAGAGAGAAAAAACATATTTTCAATGGGTAGCAGTTGAAAGGAAGAGAAATATTTCATATCTGAGCAAAAGAGACAGGAAGGTCCTGACGCTTAACAACAGCTGCCCCCTGCATAGCTTAGATCTTGCTTTTCTTATACATAAAAAGCTCACTGTAAGTTTTGTGCTTGCGAAGACAAGACACCTCCAAATGCAGCTGCACTGCATTATACGGATTCTTCAGGGTCCCAAGGGGCAGCCTTGTCTTCTCAGCAACAAATCATTGCCCAGGTGCTAGAAAACATTTGTGGGAATGAGGCCCAGCTCCTTAAATCTGAAGCAAAAATAGGGTCCTTCCCAGGAGTGGAGAGTTGCTGAGGTTTGTCTCCCAGGAAGTGCTGGAGGCTGAGGGACCACCCATTAGCACGGAGGGAATTGCTGACTGGTCTGAAGGAGCGATGGAGAGGGGGGAAGAAGGTTTATTTCAGGTTTTTTATTCATTGAGCTCTCTTAGGCTGGACCTGTGTGTTTGTGGGTGGACCAAAGTGTGATAGACAGCCTTTCATTGGCATGGCTTTAGTATTCGGTGTCCGTGGTTGGCAGGAGACAAGATCCATCCACAGACATTACAGTAGTTTTACACTTGGCTTGAATATCTGTCCCCAAAACCACTGCGTAACAAACCAAATCCTTTGCTAAAGATATTAGAACTTATTTTAAAAACAGTGCAATTTCACTGCATAACATTCCCTAGTGGGATAAGTTGCTTAAGTTGCTTGTTGCTTTAATAAGTGCAGCCACAGATGGGCTGAAGGAGGCCTCAGTGAAAGAATTCAGAAGGGGCTCTCAGAAGCTGTTGGCATGTACAGTGATAATGAGGTGATAGCATTTTCAGAATTGTCCTTGTTTCCATCATTTAAAAGAAATCCTCCCCGTGATGAAGATACAGATATCTCTGTATCAGATAACTACATTGTAATGGAAATAAGCATGCAACAAATGCAGTTGCGAGTCAGACCGATCTCACATGAAAATCAAGATGCTTGGGCTGCAAAACCATTCAGGTTGTCCTGGACAACTGCATTTGTATTTTCCTTGCAACTTTATGAATATTTTAATAGGAGGACAAGATGATCTGCTTCAGCCTGCATGAGAGTCTCTGTCACAGAGGCAGTGGGGGCCATGCTGCGTGGCCTCTCACCCCCACAGGGGCAAGGGAGCTGCTTTCTCCCCACACCACCCTGCAAAGGGCATGGTCTTCACGTCAGCCGGAGCCTGACTCACCTCCTGCATATTGGGACTGGAGAAAGGGTCACAAAGTCACGGTGACACGTCTATCCAATTACATAAAAAACACAGCGCAGAAGGCACTGGGCAATCTTTGTACCTGTGGCTTGGAAAAATAGCCATGCAAGGACACCTTGTAGCTTAACAACCTGCTGTACCCAGAGACTAATTGTGAGCCTGGGCGAGGGTGCACAGACGGGGCATGGTCTTACTCTTCTGCCCCAGGCTCCCGCTGCGCTGTGGGTGCGTCTTTCATCCTCTCTGCACCTTGATTTCCCAGTCATAAAACAGGATAGTTCTTCTTCCCTACCTCCCAGGCATGTTGAGAGGATAAACACATTGGAGAGCTCATAGCTATTCAGACACCGCAGTGGTTGTGGGGGACAGTGGGAATATAGCAGCACCAGGGATAGAAACCTGTGGGCACAGATGTCTGGGTATGTTATCCCGTGGGCTGGTTACTCACCCCATGTGTTCAGACTCGATAGACACACACACACAAATTGAACACAGGCTGTTTGGTTATCTGCCCCACACTGGTTTTTACAGACACGAGTTGCATAACCTACCTAGATAAGGGTAACACATAAGACAGCTCCTCAGCTTTTTTTTTTAAGTATAACTTGAAGTGAGAGAATAAAGTTCTCCTTGACTGTTTTTGCTTTTCCCCCTTTGATATGTTTCCTATTTAAAAAGCAAGGCTTGTTCTTTATGTTCATAAAATAAATTATGTACTCCCTCTAGTGTCAGAAATTGTATATGGGCTTAAACCATGTTTGATCAAATGTTGCTATAAATGCTAAAGTAAGGTTCAATTTCATTTCTCCACATTTCAAGGTTAATAAGTTATAGAGATATGTAGAATTAACAACAGTCCTACATGCTGCTGTTCTGCCTCCTCAGCACTGCAGCCATAGAAAAGAAATATATTATTAAACAGTGGAATAAAATAAGTACTCGTCTTATTTATAAAGCCAGGTCTCTGATTAAGGCTTTTTTGCCACCCTCTTTAATTCCAGTTCCAAACTGCCGCTTTGAAAGGGAACATCTGAAAAGCCAAATTATGCAACAGAAATGCACCAAAGGGGAGAGCTAGAATCAGAGGAAAATCCAGGGAAGGACTATTGAAATTCAGCAGAGAAGAAAAAGGGAGTCTCCTCAGCACCTTGGGATCTGTCATGGTTTCATGGGCTTTCCCAGATCTTCTTTTACTGTAAGTTGTGAGGATTTGGAGCACAGGCTTTACAGCTCTTGGAGTACCCAGGGCAGTTCCTTAGGGCAGCAAGCCCACCAGGTTGAACCCTTCAGCTGCACAGGGTGCTCAGTGCATCGCTGCTTCTGCTCGAGGAGGGCCAAAGGCAGTCACACTTCAGGGGCCCTGGGCCCCCCTACTCAGCTTTTCTGAAGCACCATTGCTAGGGTTTTCCAAAAAGTCTGGGTGAAGAAGTGTCCTCTGTTGCACACAGGAGAGCACTGCTGGCTTCCAACAGCAACGTATTGACCAGGATATTGGATGTCCTCTATGGGTGTCTTCTCTGATGCTGTTTTTAAATCATGGGTGGAGGTAACATCCTCTATTTTCCACTAATTGGAAAAAATGAATGTCCCTGGCAGATGGCTGCCTGCAGAGACTCCGGCCTTCCTGCCAAGCAAGGTCACAGAAATGCATAGCTTGGTAGGGTGAGCAGTGGCAGGCGGAAATGGAAAGCAGAGGAGGGATCTCAGCTCCAGGGGAGGCTCAGTCCCTATGTCTGGCCCTGGTGAGCATTTTCATGCCGAGTTGCCTAAAGGCAAGCACACAAAAATATTGAGGCCATGAGTTTGGATGCCAGCAGCCGCTGACTACTCACAAACAAAGCTCCTTTCCTCTAGCCACCTGACCGCTGATTATACATGTCTAATTTTATCCAGCCAGTTTGAAAGACCTATCATTACTCCTTGCCTAATCCTCCCTCTAAACATCCTGCGCTGGACTGGCAGGCCGTGGGCAGTGCAGGGGAGGCAGCAGGCATGCACGGTGCGAGAACAAAGCTGCAGGGGGGCAGGGATGGATGCTGCATCCTTGGGGAAGGACTGTGGCCCCAGGTAGGTCTGGAGGAGGTCCAGGAGGTGCATCAGTGCTCACCTGGAATCAACATCTATCCAGATCTCAGCAGCTTCGAAGCCTGGTCTTAGGGAAGTAAAAGAAAGCAGCAGACCTCAATGCTGTTAATTTCCTAAAAATATACAAAGCTGTGCCCTGAAAATTGTGCCTTTGTGTGGTCAGCCATCCTTCTTACCAAAAATATACCCAGCACTATGCTGTGCATCCCCCTCCACACACCTTGGGGAGTGCCACCAGCCATTTAAGGGAAAGAAGAAAACAACCATTTGTCGTTTTCCTTTTCATGGTGAGAGACCAGCCAAAACTGGACTGCTAGGAAATCTTTTGAAGGCCTGGAAAACATTGCTACAGTTTGGCCTGTTTGGATAAGTGTCTGTAGGGCCAGATCATCCTGCCTCCTCTTCACCTGTTTGCTGCAGCCAGGTAATGCGTAGGGGCAGGCAGCAAGCAGGAATCACCACCAGCTGGGGATCCACCACCCTCTTTGGTGACCTTCTGGTTCTCCAGACCTAGCTCACGTCTCAGCTGTTTTCTGCTTTTGATCATAATCATCTCCTTCCCCTCAAAACAAGATTCATTATTTAAAGGCATCGGTATTGTACTGCTGATGGGAAGTCGGTGCCCTGTACTGGGCGCTCGCCCACAAAGCTGTGTGAGCACCCTGGAGTACCCACTCCTGCCTGCCTTCAGCCAAGTGGTTATCCTCAGTCAGGACCTCACAGCTGCTTCTTTTAAAAAGATAAATAAAATGAGTGAGCTTCTTTGAAGCCATTGTGTTTCTTTACAAATCACCTACAAAATGTCCTTTCCCTGAACAGGGGAACAAGGAGGGGCTTCTTTACTACAATCCCAACTCACTTTCATCCAGCACTTGGCCCAAAAGCTTTCTCTCTCAGTGCTTTTTTATTTCCCGCAGGGATATGCTCCCACTGGTTATTCAAAGCGCATCCAGTGCCAACTCGGTGTGTGCCTTTTCAAGTCTTCCTGCTGCTGTTTATCACAGACACATGGTCACACGTGTTTTCAGCAAACACTCTTCTATTCCCACTGCCTGACACCATCAACCTAGAGGCCCTCTCCAGCTATATGTTTGTGCTTATGTGTGCATGTTTTGCCATGTGCCTATGTTCTGGAGGGTGATATCTGTTGTTTCAACTACCTGATTTGGGGAAGGCACTCACTGGCTTCTTCACATGCAGTCTCCGTAGAAAGGTGGCTGCTGTATTCCCCAGCTTCAATAAAGCTTAACCAATTCTTAGCAATACTTGTGTTGTTTTAAAATGGAATTTAAGATTTTATTCTCTTTCACTTGATACGTGGCAAAACTAGTCAGGGAGTTGTAAAGTATTATTATCAAAAGTTTGCAGTTGTGATATTTGGTCCAGGTTGCACAAGCAGCTGTGCAACCTTCTGTCTTAGACTTTTTAATGCATACCCTTAACTTGGAAATAACTTGGCAGGATGAACTTCTTGCAGAATGAGGGTCCCAGCATGAGACCAGAAAGTAATCTGCCTCATTGTGCCAGGAGTACTGCATCTAACAGTATCGTGCTTTACCTCCAGCGATTCACCATCATTTAGGAAGGCATTTGTGAACAAACAATATCCAGAGGTGACTGTGAATATTTTTTCCAATATTTCAAGATGATGACATTGTAAAGACCCTGAGGAACTACGAGGAATGCTTGGAGGTGCACAGCTGCAGGCTGAGAGGCAACAGAGAGAACAAGGGAAATTCTGTTTAGATATAAGGAATTTTTTTTCACCATGATGATGGCCAAATACTGGAATATGTTGCGCAGAGGGGTTGTGCAATGCCTGTTGTGGAGGTGTTCCAAACTCAGCTGGAAATGGCCACAAGCCACCTGATGTATCTAAGCCTTCTTTGAGCAGGAGGTGAGATGAGACCTCCAACGGTCTCTGACCAAAATGATGCTATTATTCTGTGATTACATGCAATAAAATCACACAGCCACCTTTCAGATATTATAGTGAATGCTGTGTGTTGCATGGACAGCAAAAGCATTGACTAAACTAAAGATTCAGTGTGTTTGCCTATCCCCACCAGTATCCAGCCTTTTATTTGGCTATTCTCTAATATGCAGAGTGATGATCATGTCTATGCAAAAAACAACTCTTCTGTTATTGCCCCACTAGAGGGTGCTTTAGCAATATAAATCTTAAATACTTGATTTAATGCTTCATAACAGCCATCATGCTAGAGAACTACTTTGCATATTGGAGACTGCCAGTTCTTTGAGACACTCTGAAAAACTTTGCGATAATGGATCCAGGATGCTGCATTTATGCATGTGTGATAAGCACACAAACAACACAAATAAATACAAAAAATCATTAGGGGTCATTTCCTGAAAGCCAAGAAACTGGAAAAGGCTTTGCACTATCTCTTTCAATAGTAGCTGTCCTGCAAAGTGATAATTTTCTTTTTTCTCAGTTTGCTGGTATCTGGTATCTCAGGTCAGCTCTCCACAACTAGACATAAGAGCCAGTCTATATTCAGTTCGTTTGAGTTGCTATTGACAGGATTTGCAGGGTTGTTAACTTTTGTGATTTCACTGTGAGTGTTCTGATACTAAGAGGTTTTGCTTTTGTTACTGTTTTTAAAGGACAGCCCTTCAGCATGCTGTTCGCTTAGAAGTGTTAATGTTCCCTGGCACAAAAATAATGAAAATACAGCTCCTCTGAAACCATCAGCAAAATCCTTGTGAACATCTGTGGAGCCATCACTGGCAGACAGGCTTAAACTGTGACTCTTAATGCTTCAAACTTAGAAGGCAAATGCAAACAGGCTCCATTCTGATAACTCTCCTGAAGATCCTGGATACACAAGAATGGAAGGAAAATGTTCTCCTTTAGCTCTTGTCATAGAAGTGGTTGCAGATGTCATGTACAATCTTTTCAAGTTATGAAAAAATGTGATGGGTCACAGAGTCAGATTGTCGGTGATGCTGTTTCACCCAAGGTCTTTTACTTGCCATTATCTGCTCTGTTGCTGAGACTCAACAGAGACCTGACATTTATCAGCAGGTAAATATAGCAAGTAGTGGCTGGGGCATTGTTCAGGTTCACCCTACTGTAGCTTTTGAAATGCATGACAGCACAGTAATAAACCTGCAGACAGTTTTATTGTAAGCTACAAATCTGTCATTTAGCCCCATGAGCAAAGCATTCTGCTATTGGCACATGGTAGTCCTGGCTTCAACAGTAAGAAGCCAACTAAAACCAACCTTGGTTTTGGAGACAGTTGTGAAAACTTGTTCAGAATTATATATATATTTATAAAATAATGTGATAAATTGTCGAATGAACAAAAGGAGTAGGAGCCTTACCTTCACTTTTTATTCATCAGCAATGGCTGAGTTTCAATGCATCCAGATGAGACCTGGGAGAATTCCACTTGAAGTTCTTTGGCATATCTACCTTCATCTGGCTCTCCTGGAAGCTAATCTACTTACCTAGTGGTGGGCTAAAATCATCTCTGACACCATTTCAGAGACACAAATATGTGTCTCCCTGCCTATGTCTCAGCTAGTCCCTTTTTTTTCTTGAAAACACTTCCTTGTGTGTTAGCACCTTGTCCAACTCCATCAGTAGCACACAGTTAAGTGTTCAGGCATAGGTTCAAGGCAGGAGCAGGTGGATGAAAATGGGAAGGCAAAGGGCAATGTGCAGCGTGATGGGGTTCACAACTCTTGCAAAAAGAAAGAGAGAAACTGATAGTGTAAAGACAATGGGTTTCACAGGATTAAAAACCTATTGCAGGTAAGTAAAATCCTACTGGAAGTCTTGGAGGGAAATGAGCTCACAGGACTTGACATCTCCTTGAAGAAGCTACGTGAGGGACAGAAGTGCAAAGTCCATCCTGGCAGAGGAGGTTGTGAGGCACAGCCACAGACCAGCACCACCAGCCACAAGCTCTTTTGCCATCTCAAGGGAGGGAGGGAGGGAAGGAAGGAAGGAAGGAAGGAAGGTCGGTCCCAAAAGCCTCACGTTATTATGGGGAGGTATAAAGAATAATTGTGCAGGGACACAACAATAAAAGCTCAGGAGCAAAACAAGATACAGCTCCCCGGGGACACAGGTAAACAGGATATATTAATGTTTTAATAATACTGAAATGACTAAGGCAAGAGTCATCCAGACTTGTAATGGGGCAGGAAAATTATCTACTGATTACATTGTGAAAAGTATAACCAGTTGTCACTAAAAGGGCCACTTGGGATCAGGTAATTAATGTAATTAACACCAGCAGCTGAAAGTAAGAAATCAGGCTACAGCAGGGAATGGGTAGATTGCCAGTGTTCAAGCAAGTTAGAGGCTCTCAGACCCAGTGGTTCAGAAATACCCAGCGGGGTATTGGGCTCCGGTCACACATTTCAGTTGAGGGGGCATTGCTTGAGCCAGGTTAGGTGTTCACAGTCCCCTGCCAGCTGCCCTCCAGCTCGGAGCCAGGCACTCCTGCTGCCCTGTCCCTATGAAAGAAAAGGCTGGTTTTCAGCCTGATCACAGTCCCCAGCCCAGCTCCCTGCTCAGCCGTGCCCAGCAGAGAGGGGGTAATGGGGCAGCGGCTGATGGCTGCAGCCACAACCTCTGCTGCGAAGTCACTCTGCAAAGCAACCCTCTGGGACCCAGCCAGAGCAGCCTCAGAGCTGTTAGAGAGCTTCAGAGAGCTTAGATAATAAAAGAGATTTCACAGCAGAGGAGGGTTAATGCTGTTCCTATCTCTGAAAAGGGGAGAAAGAAGAAATTATTGACTAGTCAGCTTATCTTGATTTCCTCTCCCAGATCTGGAGGAAATAATCAAGCAACTTGTAACCATCTAAAGGAGATAAATGACAGCCAACACAGAATTGTCAAGAATAAATCATGGAAAGTTTATTTCCTCCTATGTCAAAGTAACAAGCCGTGTGAATTGGAGAGAGGCACTCACTGTCATCGTTTTAGTACCTTCACTGTCACTACCCTCTCTTCATTGGCCTATACAACAGACTCATAAACAAGAGGGTGAAATGTATACTAGCTGAAGGTGTTATCAGCTATATATAACTGGCTGGGGAACCCATGCTTAGGTAATAGCTACCCATAGTTCACAATCAACACAGAAGGATGCATCAAGCGAGATTCCCCAAGGATCTGTCCTCCATCCACTATTATTCAATATTTCATTAATGACTTAGATAATGAATTAACACGTATACTTTAGTAAATTTTCAAGCAACACCAGTGCTGGAAAGGCTACAAGCATGTAGGAGGACAGAACTAGAATTTAAACATTCTTGATAAATTAGGAAAATGGCCTGAAAGTAATAAGCAAAAATTCAGTGAGGACATGCAAAGTTCTACATTTATTTCTCCAAATGCAAGATGGAAAATGCCTGGCTACGCAGCGGTACTGCAGAAAAGCATCAAGCTTTGTGGTGAATCACAAACTGATCATGAGTCAAAAGTATCACACAGTTGCAAAAGAGGCAAACAGCGTTCTGGTGTACCTGAGCTAGACTTCTGTCTCTGAGCCAGATGAAGAAACTTCTATCTGTACTTGGTAGTAATAAGGGTCCAGTTTTGGACAGCACTAGCTGTGAAAAATACTGGCCGACTGGAGAGGACTGGAAGAGAATGGTGAGGAAGAAAAGAAGTCTAGAAAGCATGACCTACGCTATGAGAAGAGATTGAAGAAAATGAGCCTGTTTAGTCCAGAGAAGAGATGGCTGAAGGGAAATGATACTAGTTCTCAAATATGTAAAAGACAGCCAAAAATAGAGTATAAGTAAATTCTTTTCTATGTCCAGACAAGAAATGATGAGTTGAACTAAAAGGAATTTAGAGTGGATACCAGCAAAAACAGCAAGGCAAGGAAAGCCTCGAACAGATTGCTTAATTGAGGATGTAGACTCTGTTTTCAGAGGTTTTGAAGGACAATTTAGACACTCACCTATCAAGAATGAAACAAGTCTAGGTCACACTGCCTGGGGCAAGGGAATGCTCTCTTGCTCTTAAGGAAACCTCGTAAGCTCAGGTTTCTAGGACTTTTGACTGGTGGTATGAAAGTTTTCAATGAAAAATGTTTGACACAGCTAGAACTGGTTTGAAGCCTTTCTACAAAAAACATTCATCACAAGCTTAAGGGAAGATATGTTGTTCTGCTCACATCACCACATGAAGTACATTAAAAAAAGAAAGCCCCAGTATCCCAAAAATTTGGATCTGAAAGTCAAGAGCAGCTAATGTTTCACTCCTCCAGTGTGGGCAACGGTGGGATCCTTACACGCCTCCCCATTACCCTGCTTCTCCATACACTCTGAGCAAGCAGACATGGGCAATGCCACTCGCTGGTATGCCAGATGTGTCTATTAAAGTATTTATCTTGTGTTTATACCAGCAATACTGGCATAACCTGGCCTAACATTTCTGACTGATTCTGGTGCAACCTGAGGTTTCTTCTTTTCTCTGTTACACTCAGCTGAAGGCAGCAGCACCTGGAGACTTTCCTTTGCTGTTTCAAGAATCTCTTGCTAGGGAGTATACTTCAGTGATCACAGTGCCCATATGCCATCCCTGGCAGTTGTGTAACTCCACTGCTTGTGTAGGTATGCAACTAGATTTTTGTAAACCATTCAGTTAAGACTGATTAGTCAAGGTTAGAAATGCCAGCCTCATATTTCTGAATTGTGCAAGGCTCCAGAGAGCTGATAGGAAGAAACAATAAATAAGTTTCTCCTGGTCACTAAAATCAGACACCCTGAAAAATGTTCACAGGAAGCAATCTCTTTGTACGGGGTTCATCAACAGCCCTTTTGCAAGTCCCTGCTGACCACTGCACAGAGGTAAGCTGCAGGCAGGTGCAAATGTGCTGTGCACACGCAATCCATTATGGCTTAGAGTCAGAGCATTTTTTAAAATATCCTGCCGACTTGGTGAGCTCTCACAGTCGAGGAGAAGTAGGGAGGTAGCTGGAAGGGCAGGAACTTCTTAACGCGCTGGAGAAGCTTAACCTGCCTCTCCTCTTGGGAAGCTGCTCATTCCTCACTGTGCAAGTGTCACTTCCCAGGGTAGGTCCAGGGAAAAGAAATGTCAAACAAATCCTTTCATTAAAAGCATGTCTCTTTTTCCCCTAAACTGCTCATCCTGTTTGAACAAAGGATGGTGGAGCAATCAGATTCTGCAACCAAGTCATAATTTCTCATGCATAATTATTTATCGTGACACCATAGGCCCTGTCTTGCCTCTGAAAACAGGAATAGGTTCTAGCTGATGTTATTTCAGATTACTAATGTAATCCCATCTCATCAGAACAAACATTAACTCCGTGCCATTACTGGTCTTATTTCCTATCAGTAGTTTCTTTATTAAATTGATTTACTTTAAAACAGTCACCTAAGACATCTGCCACACAGTAACCAAGAAACCGCATTGGGCAAACTCTGCCAACATTGCAAAGTCCAATAAATGCCAAAACCAAGAACATGCCTGTGTTACTTCATTTTAGCATGCTCTTGTGCATGCTCAACATGAAACACCATTTAATTACAAGGTCACATTCTATTTCCTCCACGGTACTCCTGGACAACTTACTGCCCTGAATGGACAGTGATCAATTAATGAGCAATTTTATTTTTTCTCAATCAGTATGTGGCCTCATGCACATGTGTTGGATCCTGATGTGAATAAATATTTGTTAATGTTCTCACGGGTTTTCTATGAGTGCTGTCCTCTTAATACCTTAGGGCTCAACTCACCATCACATTTAGGTGCCAAAAGTGGTCTGAGGAGCTGACCATGACTGATGAAATTGCCACATCTTAAAGCCTTATTTCCTGTTGGCTGAGCCACAGCACAGCATATTTTCTCTTGGCCTAAATAATTTCTTACACAAATAGATTACCTTCTAATTCATTTTGTTACACAGGTCAGCTGAAGTATCCAGCTCATCTGTGGGAAGTTCTTAACATAAAGCAACTCAATCACGTATGATAGGGTCAGCTTTACCAGGGACATACTTATGGAGAGAACTGAAAGGGACTTTACAGGGACCTTTCAGGATGGGTAGGGAAGGAGATACTGGGATTCAGGGGTGCCTGGAGCGGACCTAAAGGGGTCTGTGGTGTGTAGAAAAGCCTCTCCAAGGGCAGCTGGGAGGAGGAAGATTAATTATCCCTAGAGTTTGGGACGGATGCTATGAGGCAAGTGGGAGTGAGGGAGTGGAATACTTTTTAGCCTCCTTGGCCAAGTATAGCAGGAATTCATCTGGAAGAGACCCAGACATTTTGGAAGGGGGAATCCATCTCTATCAATGTCCTTTACTGTTTCTGCATCCATTCCCAAACACAACAGACTGTGGCCTCATCCTCACTGGCAGGACTAGGTGTGCTGTAATTAGGTTCAGTCACAACTGAATACAATAAGCCCTTAATGAAAACAAAAAATCATTGTATTTATTAGAGAAACCTCACTAGAAGGCTTCTTTGTTTTGAATAAGATTTAAATCCATATATTCTAATCCTACGTGGAGAGCTACACAGATGTGTGTGGATCACAAGAGCCTAGTGGTGTAGAGTTGGGTCAGGGCACCACTGTGCATGGATTATGAATACAGTGATTACACCAGGGACCTTGAATATGTTCCTTACAAATAGGAAGGGGAATAATAATTTTCACTGTTGCACACTGTGAGCTTGCACTCTGGGAGTGCAGCCTTTCAACATGTAAAAGAGTGGAATTAATGTGACATTTTGTTTGATAAACAGTGGAATAGCTTGTAATATTTAAGCTATTGGTTACAATATTTTGTAGGGGTATAAGTCGTGACCACTACTGAAGTGTGAAGAAAACAACATATGTCATTATTTTACCTTTTATGAAAAGAAAAAAAAAAAGTAAGAAGCAATTGTTCAGCCTAATTTTTGTATTTGGTTGTGATTTCTATGCCTGTCAGATAGCAGTTAGCAGAACTATTAAAGTGCATTAGCTCTCTGCTGGTGTTTAATGACAAACAGACATGGTCCATATTCATCAAGCAATTATTTGTATCACGACCTTTTATAGAGCTGTGAATTACCCTTAAGACTTTTGCAGTGAGTGATATTTCTAATAAACCGTTAATTTTGCTCCATAAATTGTTCATATTTTTAAACTGGGAAACTAAAAACTGTGAAATTAAACCTACAGTGCAAGCTGTGCAAATGGCATCTCTGAGACTAGGACACAGTTTCAGGTCACTCTAATGTAATAAAAGTGCATCATTACAACAGAAATTAAAGGGAGCTGCAGATATTAATATCTGCACAATAGACGTTTATGAGAATAAATGTATGTGACCTGCCAAGGTAAAGAATGTACACAGATTTCTTCAGTGCTACCAGTGAGACAGGCTCAGAGGTAGCATCTGCATCAAACTTACCCTCAGATCTTTAGCTGCAGCAGCTCTGTTACACACCTTTACCCCTCACTGCTGCTCTGCCCGCTCCCTGCTGTCAGGATGGCAATGACACACGCGCCACGAAGCTTCCTTGTGTTAGCAACACACTTCTGCTGTGATTCAAAAAGTAGAAGGAAATTTTGGGGGTCAGGCCATGCACTTCTCAATAAGGCCAAATGTTCCCTGATGCTAACGGAGGTGGTGTCCCAAAGAGGAGCACGCGCTCCAGACACACCTGGGTCCTGTCACAGGATGCATGTCCCAAATAAAAAAACTTGCTTAGGCTTTGTTCAGTTCTGCCAAGGGGCCTGATATTACTTCACAACAAGGTACTCACAAACTAACGTTGCAGACAGGCATCTGGATAGCCTTGCGGCTTAATTTCCCACATTAAGGCACCTAAATGCTTTAAGGAAAAAAATCTGGTCCTAAACGACGGTGAGTGGCTTTACCTCATATTCAGAACTGATGGAGGGTCTGCAGACTCTGTCCACCAGCCTGCAGAGAGGCATATCCTTCCACCTGGGTTTCCCTGAGATCAGCCACAGAGGACCACCAACATCCTCCAAACTACTGATGGCCATGAAGTGCTATTGATGTCCAAGCCCCACCTGCAGGGTGGACCAAGCCACGTAGGAGCCCAGGTGCTACTGAGACTCAAGCAGCCTCTGGCTTCTAAGGCTGGAGCCACAGAGGAGACTGACACTGACCGTCGTATCATGCTGGGTGATAGTCCCATACACACTTCTTCCTAAACACAATTTCGTGCTGGTAGATGGTTGGGAAATGTACTAGTATAATCAGAAATCGAGCACTTATTATTTGGCCAAAAGCATTAGAATGGATCTTCAAATAATAAATTCTTACATATCTCTAACAGGAACCAAAACCAGAAGAATAAGATGACCCTTCTCCAGGACTACCATCTTTATTGCTACATTTCAGCACAAAGCAATTTTTCAGGAACAAGGAACAACTTCCAAAAATAGAGCTCAGAATAGAAACACTGATTTTACAGTTTTGAACAAGAACCTTATCATTTGTGTTTCTCATGAATGTTTTATATCCTGACAATTTTCTGTTCCTCAGCAATGTACACCACCAGAAAGCTTACCTCATTATATGCTTTCTAAATGGATTTTCCTCTTCTTCTCAATGCAGTATTGCCTCATAACATGTGACTGATTTAGCAAAATACTTTAAAATTTGATGCAGGCCATTAAAATGTAGTTTATATTCACTCAGCAGAAACTCATTTCTTTTGTTACCTGTTGCCTTGTGGCTATCCAAATTCCAGACTAAGAATCTGCAACATTTGAACAGTACCGGGGCACCAGGGCTTCCTGGGTGTTGAGATGAAATAACAACTAATTAGTTCATTTTGAAGCCTACAACTCCTTTTGACAATACCCTCTGATCCCCAAAAGATACAGCACAAAGTCGGGCTCTCATTTTACCTTGCTTGGTGCCATCTAGCACCCTGGGAAGGGATGAAAGGTCGTGCTTCACCTTGTAGAGAAAGTACTGTATCAGGCAAAGGCTAAGTGCATTTTATCTGTATGCATAAAGCAGCATTCAGGGAGAAAGGTAACTGAAGCAAAGCACCTATTCCATCCTCTCCAGCTCACGTAATCGTTTCAAACTGGCATTTATTGGTGAGAAGATACTGGCTGAGTTAGCTCTGACTGCTTCATTGCTAGCAATATGCAACCCTGAAAATAATGATTCAGAAATGGGATTTTTTTTCTTTCAGTGTACCCACCAGGAAAAAATTAGAGTACCACAATAAAAACTGCAAAACCAGGCTGTTATGTTTTCTAGCTGTCCACAGAGAAAAGCAAAAATCATCTTTTTTTTTTCCACAAAGGTGCTTTTGTACAATCTTGCAATATCTCACAATCTAATTATGTTTCAGATCCCATCTCCCAAGAAAGTACCAATAAGAACTTAAAAGAGAGTACAGTACAGAGCATATTTCTGTCATGAAGAAAAATCCTAATATGTTTTCAAGGCTGTGGTGATTCTAATTTTCAGAAAGAAATTGAACAATTACAGTACATGTAGTTTTAGTGGTGGGTAACTGGAAAAGATTAATATTTTTGCCTTACAGTTAATGGAGTGGCATACTCCACTTGCTTAAGAATACAGTAATACTACTGAATGGTTTGTGATTGCTCCTTGAAATATGGGATGAAATGACAAAGAGGGAAAAAATATCTCAATTTGAAACATCTAGGGTGGATGAGGAAGTATCAGTAACATTTTGTAACTTCAGCTACTGATGTTATTTCTAAGTAATAGAGCCTTCATGGCCTTTCTGGTGGCACTTTTGAGACTGTCGACAGTACAGGTGTTTGTGGACACAGATGTGAAGGTACATCTCCTTAGAGTGACACACTTTCCAGGAATTCTTTTTATTTATTTAGGCAATTGCCATTTAATTTTTACACCAATTAATAAGCTAGTAGATAAGATGTTGTTGATTTAGCAGAACACCACTGGCTGCTTCTCTGCAGAGGAGCAGAGACCTCATGCTTTATGCTTGCTGCTTACTATCTAATGGCCACACTGACCGTCAAGTGCAATCACAGCAGGAAATAGCTTGCTTTCAAAGCAACGGTGGCAGTTAAGTAAAGATAGCGTCTTCCAGATAATTTAGTAGTTGATGAGGCTTAAGGTGTCCTCTGGAGTGGGTTGTCATACACATGCTCAGTTCTGTATTTTACAGCCCCAAAAAGGACTTCATTTTAGTCGCTGGCTAAGAGGCCACCATGCAACAAAGACCTGCATACCTGGCTCAGGGAAGGGAGGCACCAATGTTCTCCTACTGAACTCAGGGATGAACAGGGATGGTATGAGTCATAAAAAACTAAAATAATTTAGGTTGAAAGGGACTTCCATAGGTCATTGTGCTGGTTTTGGCTGGGATAGAGTTCATTTTCTTCATAGTAGCTAGTATGGGGCTGTATTTTGGATTTGTGCTGAAAACAGTGTTGATAATACAGAGATGTTTTAGTTACTGCTGAGCAGTGCTTACACAGCATCAAGGCCATTTCTGCTTCTCACCCCACCCCACCAGCAAGCAGGCTGGGGATGTACAAGAAGCTGGGAGGGGATACAGCTGGGACAGCTGACCCCAACTGGCCAAAGGGATATCCCATACCATATGTCATCGTGCTCAGCATATAAAGTTGGGGGAAGAAGAAGAAGGAAGGAGGGGACTTTCGGAGTGATGGCGTTTGTCTTCCCAAGTAACTGTTATGCGTGATGGAGCCCTGCTTTCCTGGAGATGGCTGAACACCTGCCTGCCGATGGGAAGTAGGAATGAATTCCTTGGTTTGCTTTGCTTGCATACATGGCTTTTGCTTTACCTATTAAACTGTCTCTATCTCAGCCCATGAGTTTTCTCACTTTTACTCTTCTGATTCTCTCCCCCATCCCACCAGGGGGGAGTGAGTGAGTGGCTGTGTGGTGTTTAGTTGCTGGCTGGGGTTAAACCACGAGAGTCGTCTGGTTCAACCCTCCACTTGAAGCAAGAACAACTTAGATCAGACTGCTCAGAGCCTTCTCCAGTCACACTCTGACTATCTCCAGGACTGGAGACTTCACAGGCTCTTCGGGTAGCTTGTTCCAGAGTTTGACTATCCCCATGATAAAAAAGTTTCTTCCTGTTATCTGATTGAAATATTTCTTGCTGCAACAGGTCTCCCTTTCCTCTTGTCCTATCCCTGTGCACTTCTGAGAAGAGTCCGGGCAAAGCCCAAAAGAGAGAAAATTGATAGACCACTTTTTGAAATAAAGATATTTCTGATAAGATGCCTAGGTAGGTATACAGTAGTAGACATTTTGAAGACCAGGAGATACAAATTTCCCTGAATGGTCAGGAAAACTGAGGTAATGTCAATTCTGAGTCTGAGCCAGTGAAAAGATTCAGGTTTCTAAGTCTGCTAGGAATTACCACCCTTCATTCTGTGCTGGCATTAAAAATAACCACCATCATAAAACTTTGGTCTTTGTCTCTGAGGTGCAAGAAACCAAGTTTTATTGCAGTCAAAGCCTGCACAGTGTTCATTTTCTGCCAAACCAGGCTCATCTGAGAGAAATTTCTGAGAATAAATAGAGCAGATGATAGACAAATTTCAGGGCAGGAAACACAGAGACTAATTCAGCCAGCCTCTGGCAATGTGTCTAAGATCCTGCTCTCTGAAATGATGGAGCATCTTTCTGAATGGAAGTGAACAAACGTCTCTCAGGAGGGATACCTGTATGAGGAGAGGACCGTTAAGGAGAAAGTTCGTAGCTTCTGTTTGTCTCTTTGGGGTGCCAGCAAATGAGGATGATTAGGTCAAGTCTTCCTTAGGTGGTATCTTTCCTGGGTTTTGTGCTGTTCTGCTTGCCACAACTAACAGTAGACTGAAACTGAGGAGCTGGCTACAGCTTTTGGGCCACGACACACACATGTGATTCTGAATTTCTCTTGGTGTTTGGGAAGATGATGTCAAGACACCCAGCAATGCCTCCAGACAGCGTTTTGTGGACTTCCATCCTTCCAGGCCTGAGTAGGAATGTCCCATCAATGCCAGCCATGAAACCCGACACAGAGGCCCCTGCAGAGCAACAGAGATGCTCGAGGTCCTGGGAGCAGAAACACAGCCTACAGGGAAACCTGGGAGAAGGTTTGGGAAGGGAACGTTCTTCAGTAAGTCATGCCCTTACACATGCTGTGTCCTCGCTAGTGCCAGTGGGAACAAGACTGATCAGTGTGGCCTGATTGTTGGTCAGACACGCTAGCACAAATCTGGTAATTCATTAGGTGGCACTGTAACAAGGCAAAGGTGTAAATCCATTTCCCAGAGGCATCCAAATATCTGGTGTCATACTAGGATTAATAACTATAGCTGCCAGGAACAAAAACCACATGTACACATGGTGTCTTCTGTAGAGACTTCATATTGCCATCATTTCTCATAGCTGTGGGAAGAAAACAGGCTGCACTATAGGATCATGGCTAGCTCTAGGTTTCTGCCCTGGCATTAAAGTTAGTTCTGGCTTTCTTCAGAGGATGAGCATTTCCATAGCATGTACTGGAAAACATCCAACAGCCTCCAACTTCTGTATTCCCATGATTAATTCTTTGGAGAGATTCGGCTATTTTAAGAGATCCTGAAAAGATTTCTTGTCACCAGTGATTGAAAAGAATTTAACCCTCACAACTGACCGAGCTGTGAAGTTACTTTCAGGAAGGCCTTTGCAAAAGAAAATATGTCCTTGAAAGCTGAAGAATCCTGAGAGCATCCTAACAAGAACAGAATCAGAAGTGAAGCAGAAGAAAAAAGAAAAAAAAAAACCTTATTCTATGGAAATCTTTAGGAACAGAGGGGCCTATACCTCCTCACTTGTCAGACAGTGTCAAGCATATTCTGCTTTACGTACTCACAAACTGAGCATGAGAATAAGTAGGTATGAACCCAGCTTTATGGATACTGTGAGAATAAAAAAAAATAATCTGGTCTTTAGTGATAGTTATTGAAGGCATATACGTCTTCACAACAGGAATATAGCTCTGGTTTATCTCTTGAAAATGGAGCTGGATAAGATGATACTGAAAATACCTTTCTTCTGAGATATTTTTCTGCATGAAAACTGCCAGTGAACAGACTGGATGCTTCCAAATTTCTTCCTGGTTAAAAATATTTGAATGTTAGTTTATGTAGATACACTTCAGACCTTGAATTAGTTGCAAACTCTGTGCTGGCAGGATTGATTCTTGTAGCCAGATTTCAGCCTTTGAATTGAACTGGGAGACCCCCGCTCAATCAGTAGCTGTGTGTGCAGGTCTCAAGGGACTGTTCCTCTTCTTTAGAGTGACCAGAGCCACCTGGATTTTGAGAAGGAGTAAAAAAGACTGGTCTTTGAGCAATGGGCACCTGCCAGACGGCAGAAATGTCCCTGACAGATTGGCACCCAAAGTTTCATTCATCCTTAAGTCTGGTCTACCCAAGAGGAGGTGAGTCTTTTATAACAGCCATTCAATTACCTGTCATTGCTGACTAGCCAGAGCTCCATACAAGAGGTAACAAGTCCTCACTGTTAATCAAACATCAGCGGTAGCACAGCTTGAGAAATTACAGGCTTTGCATAATATATGAAGCTGCAAACTGACATGTGCATTGTCAATCCTGTTGAGAAAATTAGCATTTGTGTTGACGGGACATTTTTACAGGAGAAAGTGTGACCTACTTGTGACCTAGCAGCAAGTAAAACATCTCATTGTAAAATCACAAAAGTACCATGCATTGCTGGCTCTATGGGAAAAAGAAACAAAACAGTTAAAGCAGAATTATAGGTTTTATAAATGTACTCATTTTATATGAAGTATTGTTATTTTAAATGTACTAAATATCAGCCCTGGGAGAAAAGAAGTAGTACTACATCTACAAATTTATATATAAATGTCATGGTTTAAGTAGAGAATCATATGATCAATACAGAATGACCTGAGGTGCTCAGATGTGCCTCACAAATGTCAACTCTCATGAAAACTCTGTGATATAAACACCCTCATCTCCATTTTATAGCTGGGGCAGCTGAAGTCCCCCGAGACAGAGGCCAGGAATCACCTTCCTGACCATCAGGCCTTTGACCACTGTGTGACAAGTGCAGAGAGAGGCAGCTTCAAAGCACGAGCTGGTCTTTTAAGTTAAAAGGGTTTTCAGTGGTGATGCTCTTCATTTAAGCATCTTCTTTCTGTTCTTAATTACACCTAGTGAATCTCAACATAAAAGGTTTTCCAAAGTGATAGGACATGGTGGTGCTATAAACATGAGAACTCAGTAGTCCCAGTCTCTAATACTCATTCATGATTATTTCTTTCTACAAAAAGCAGCTTTCTTTAGTTTTCTTCAGGTTTTTTTCATAGTCATGTTTCTCAGCCGAATACAAATCTGACAAATACATTTGGCATTTAGTTCTCCTCTGTTACTACTGTACAGACTGCCTGTTGGAATTACTTGCGTGAGAGTAGAAGAATGACTTCTTAAACATTTGCTATTACCAGTCTCTGACTTTTTCACAAAGTATTGGCTATGAAGGATTTGCCACTGGCTTCTCAGAGAAAACATATGGGTCCAGAAATAGTGTTTTGTCTTTAGCTGCCAGCTTTAAATTAAACTTCTTCAGGGTGTTGGCTTGGAAGCAGCAATGAACCAGCGTCCAGTGCACTTCAGATCTGCTCATCTCAGACCTGCAGAGCAAATCAATGCATTTCTGCTTCTTCTAACAAGGAGACCACCTATGCTAAGACTAGGTACCACTACTTCTGTAATGGAGGGGGGAGCATCTCTTCAAGCACAGCAGGATCCCCTAGAGTGACCAACAAGCCTCTTTTCAAACATCCCTGAAACATGGGCATGCCATCGTCAGTATTTTAAACACATTTCATACAATCATAGAACAATTCATGTTGGAAGGTACAAGGAAGAGCGATGCTTCTCAAAGGCTTTTCCTTGCAGGGGTCTTTGAAAAGGGATCCTATAATGGCAGAGGAAGGACCTACCCCAGTATCCGTTTAGATAAGGTACGGACCACTCAGTAGTGCAGACAACTGTGTGGCAAAGGACCTCTGGAAGAGTGTTTTTCACTGTTGGCAAGGAATTGCCTTGGAGCAATTTAGTCCCCTTTCTTCTTTCATTAGGAGTAATTGTAGTGGAGTACAGAAGCAGGAACCTCAGGTTCCTCCTAAACCCCCATTCAGGGCATAGGCTTTAAGCCTAACAAAAAAAATTGATGGAAAAAGCATTAAAGTCAATTTGCAGTGCAAAAGAGCCTTCCAGGAACTTGCAGTAAAACACAAAATGTCTCAGTCACAGGGATGTTTACAAAGCTAGGAGTGCAACAAGGAGGTAAAATGGGGATTGGGATTGCCTTATTCTCTTCAGTAATGTTAAGTCTGGACTTAAAATTGTGCTGCACTGCCCCGCTCCCCCTTTTATAAAACCCAGCGTGAGAGTGGTTTCTTCCACTTTTTTTCCTATCTTTTTAAATTACATTTTCCCTATGAAGTAGTGAGGACTCTGCATTAGAAACTGAAGATCCCAGAAGACAGGGAGATCACAAACAGTGTAATACCTCCACAAACATGTCTAACTCCTGTAAAAGGCAAGGGATTTGGTACATTTTTGTGGGTTAAGAAATACACAAGCATTTGTAATTGAAATAAGCTGTGTAAATCATACTGCTTTCTAAAGGTTTGATCCAAAATTCACAGAAGTCAGTGAAGTCTTTCCACTAAATTAGTCCAACTTGGAAATCAAGACTAAGTGTTATTATTCCTAAAATAATTAGGAATAATTTGAACTAATTAAAATGAGTAATCTAAAATAATTATGAATAATTTGGAGATAATTAGAAAAGTTAGGAATAACTTAATTATTCCAAATATAATATATTCCTAAAATATATAATAAATATAATAATCCCTAAATAAGATAGTGCCTAGAATCATTAATTATAGACAAACATAACCAGCTATAAACCTCTTTAAATCCTTCCCAGGGTTGTTGGGAATTTTTCCTCACTGGTGCAAATTATGGCCTGTTTTGGGGTAATTTTGTGGTTCACCAACTTGTTTCATTTAGGCAATTCAAGAGCCATCAAAAGCAACATCTGAATGAAGTGCATAATCCTCAAGTGAAAAGCAACACATGCCGTTTTCAACCTCCTTAACCATCTGGTCTCCAATCACCAGATTATTTTTAATATTCACAGACCACAGCCATAAAAACTGCTTGGGGAATAGAGAAAAACATAATTAATTGCCATGACCTGAACTACTTTTTTTCTACATAGAGGACACTGATTGTTTAATTAACATTTTGCTTGATTGTTCTGAAGGGCTGGAGGGATTATTATCTGGACTTAATTACCAGCATTTCATAAAGCACTACATACTCCGATCAGAAATGTTTACAAATAATTGATGAACTGATGCAATATCTTTGTCTGGTGTACAAGTTTGTCACTCCTAATTAGATGTCCCTTGAAAAAGAATGCCAGAACAAAGTTTAGGTTGGTAATGACACAGTAGGCACCAATGGAGATCGACGCAATTGCCTCTATGAAACCAGAATGACGGAGCATCATGCCACTTTCTGCTCTTTTGCAACCAGCATGCACAAGGCAAATGCTCCATCAGAGGGCTAGATGGGAGAGAAGCGCGTGCACATGCGCCTGTGTATGTGCAGACCACAGGTGCTGCAGAACGTCAGCTCTGCACCAAAAACATCACGGGGCTGCAGAAACTGCAGGTCACGGGTGCGGCGTTGTCCCAGGAGGTCCCCAGGGGAAAAAGCCCAAGGCTGGACCTGAGCCAGAAGTGATTGCCACAGGCAAAGGAATGGTCACTGAGCGGACACAAACACTCAGGGCCAGCCAGGTTATGGTGTCACTGAAATACCTCCCGCTGGGCTGGGTGCTCATGGCCGTCCCTGGGCATGTGCCACCTGAAGGGCTCCAGGCTGTGAAGGGCATGGATCTCATCCAGCAAAACTCTTTGCAAGTCTGTGTACTTTTGGCCCACCATCAGATGAAGAAAGTTGACCCTTGTGCTGATACATGACCCAGTTTAGCAGTCCCTGACTGCAGAGTGTGCTTGTGAGGGTGAGAAAAGAAGGGGGAGCATGTACCAGCTCACTAAAAAGCCACGGCACAGAGGCTGGAGAGGGCTGTCCTGAAGTGCCTCTGGTGCCCCAGTCGACGTATTGACCTCAGTCAAGATCTTGCCTTAGTACCTGAGCTGGTTTCGGGGCAGGACCTGGGCACCGTGATCATCTCCCTTTGCCAGGCCTCTGCAGAGGTACAAAGCAGCAGGCAACTACATCACTCAGCTCCTGGAGAACCCGGCGAACCAGGGCTGGGGGAGTTTCCCTCTGTGCCAAAATCCTCCTCAACTCCCAGAAGGCTCCTGACCCTCCTCCAGGTCTTTCCCTCAACAGGACACCTTCTCCTCATCCTCCAGATCATGGCAGAGGCAAACTGCCCCTTGCAGAGGTTGCAGAGTGCTCCAAAGATGGCAGTTAAGCTCTTTGGAGTGCATGTGAGCCTTTGCCAGACAGTTACAGAGCAGACCTGGTGGTGCAGCACCACTGTGCAGGCTCTCAGAGGGTGAGGGGCCAGGATCGCAACTGGTGGGTCTGATCTTCAGAAGGGCAGAAGAGAGCAGCAGGGACAAGCCACAGCAGCTGGTGGCAGCTGAGGTCAGAGCAGGCACCCGGCCCATGGGACGTGCTCCTGCGGCCCGTGCTGAGCTGCTCGGAGGGTGTATGGGTTCAGCCGCATTGCGGGGCGCACACCTAGCATGGACACGTGTTCCTCCCAGCCAAGACCAGGCTCTGTCTGCATGTTTGCATCCAAGCAAGATCCCAGCAATTTGGTGCCACAGTCTGTACGGTGGAGCTGACTGTCCCTGACAGCTGTCACATCGACAGCATAGGTCCCTGATGTTGCCACCTCTTCCTCTCCTGGGCTCCTGGAGCTCAGCAGCCCCCCTTGCTCCTGGCAGATGCTGCACACAACCCCCCTGTTTGCACAGGCTCTGCAACTTCTCAGGCTCTGCCTTGCTCTTCAGAGAGGGATGGGGAGAAGGGGAGGAAGGGAGGCTGTCATGACTAGTCTCTTACA
Source organism: Fregata magnificens (assembly GCA_013389945.1). Classification (NCBI taxonomy): domain Eukaryota; kingdom Metazoa; phylum Chordata; class Aves; order Suliformes; family Fregatidae; genus Fregata; species Fregata magnificens. Next base: position 57,142 of record WAAD01026174.1, read on the forward strand.
AAATGCTGTTGGTAATTTTGGGGTTGAGAGGAGGCCTCAGGAGGCAAATCTGAAGTCAGATGGGTTTCTTAATGAACCCTTGCGTGGCTTTAGTAAGGCACTTCTGGGAAGAACTGATTAGACATAGTAACTTGATTTCAAATACTAAGATAAGACAATGATCTAAAGATAGCTATAGTTACAGGGCTCTGTGGCATATCAAAGTTAATTAAGGCAGAAAGGATATTTTTGTTAAAAATCAATATTGTGACAAAGAGGTTAACCATAAAGAGACCGACAAAAAGCTGTACAGCCCTAGGGTGCAGCGAAGTGGTTAGTAATCTGACTCCCTTCAGGGGGAAGGGAACAAAATGATTAAGTGATCTTTGAAAATATTAAGATCTATGGTCTGACTTCCTAGAATAATGTGATTAATATTTTTTCCTACTTATTATGAATATCCTCTCTGCCCTTGCCCCCAAAAAATAGATAGTCAAATTTTTAAAGCTAAAGAATAAAAATAGAAGAAGTTAAGAGAGCATACCTAAGAGGGAGGGAGGGAGGGAGGGAGGGAGGAAGGAAGGAAGGAAGGAAGGAAGGAAGGAAGGAAGGAAGGAAGGAAGGAAGGAAGGAAAATTCAGGAAATACAGAGCTGATGAAAGCAGGCCACCTTTTCTAGCTTTTCTCCAGAACTGCTGAGCATTCCTCCCATTGCTTCCTGCTGCCAAACAAAACCTCCTCTCTTGCGCCTGGAGGAGGTAAATGGGAGCAGTTGGCTGCTAACCCAAAAGGAGGCAAGAGAAGAAGCAAGAGATCACAAGACCAAGCAGAAGCAAAAGTATATAGAATATGTCCCTTAAATGCCAGTAAAATAATATTTACATGCATACATGCATGTAAATACGTGTGTGTATACAGATATATGTATATATAAAACATATGCTTGCATATCTGTACATATACCCACACAGGGCACAGCTAAATGATCAGTACTGTATGCACAATTCTGATGTCATAGATTGCTACATAGCTCTATATGTGGTCAAGTTATGTGATCACAATAAGAAGGTTCCTGGTTTTCCTTACTACTCTTTAAGAAATAGAGTTTCCTCCAAAAGGAGGTTTCTGGTTTTGCTAACACTCTTTCTGACACACCTTTCTGGTAGCATGACTAATGGCTTCACTAGCACAAATAAGCCATGTTTTCTTTTTATTATGCTCTAAAACCAGTTCCTCTCCAGGTTGCATCTAAATTGATCAATATGTGGTCATCTGTGTTTGCAGCCCTCTGGCCTCGTTTCATCTTGTGTTTGTTCACTCTAGTGGAAGGATATGTGCATACATGCATATAATCCCTTCTTCACTATGGGGTTTTAATACCTGTTTACAGCAATGTTAAAGGTAGTTATCAAGCTTATTTATTTAGATTTATTCAATTGTCTTCAGACTACTATACCTCTGACAACCTGAGCTGCTGCGTACCCCTCTCTGTTTTTTCTTTGTGGAAAATTTGCACACCATAGCAAATCCTTCTAGAGTGTTTTTGTTTCAGTCAAAAAGGAGTGACTTTGGTCACAGACAGATGAATGATTGCTGTGCCCTAAGTGCATCAGTGGGTCCCTGGTAACCACCTTTGGGCATGTCCGTACCCACGCAAGGTAGCTGAGAGGCTGCTGCACATTTCCCACGTGCTACAGACACAAATATGCACCCAGGCCACTGCCGTAGGAGGGCTGACACGCTGCAAGTCCACACCCTGCTTTACCTCACTGCAGCGTGTTTGTCCCTCCCTCCCTTACACTAGATTAGCTTAAATAGCATAAACTGTGGGAAGAAGCTTGCCCCAGTTTCATCAAGGAAACTGGAGAACCCACTTTATAGAGGGGCAGGGTTGCTTGACTGTCCTACCGGCACACACCCAGATTTCAGTAGAAGTAATTAGTGATTTGTGGATAGATTTGATTGAAATAATGGCGATTTAGGTTTAGGTCAGACATTCATGATCAGGAATGGGAATGCTTTAAATAAAAAGAAGACCGTCTATAGCGGAGACTGCAGCAGGGTAACTGAATCACATCCAAATCAGACCTGAAGGCTTGTTTTTTCAATCTGGACCATAGTTTAACTGAGTGAAACTGAGCTGTAAAGCTGATGCTGGGCTGTGATTCACACTCCTTTTATTAAAAAACTATTTGCTTTTTAGATTGCTACGTCAGTTTTGTTTTCTTCCTATTTGTTTCTTCCATCTTCCTATTTTTTCCTTCCTTTGCTGCATTTTCTCCTCAGCGTATCACTGATGGGAGAAGTACTGTGCCAATTATCTAATAAAATTCTGGCAGAAATTCAATCACACTCAATATGCATGACATTTAAAAAAAAAATCTAAATTATGATTGAAAAGTCAGGAATCTGGTTATCCCAATAGCAATAAAATATCAGACTTCCTTTTGTTAACACTCTCATCTTCAGAAGTGGAGTGGGAAAGGATGCAAAAGGGATTTGGGTAAATGCAATTATCCAAATGTATTTATAAGAGGCAGATCTTTTTTCGCCACCACCCACCTCCTGTAAGACAACGTATCTTGAGCTCAGGTTGTCAGTACCCACAGAGTCACTGCTGACAGTGCACATTACAGCTTTGGAACCCAAAACTGTTTTAAAGAGTTCTGCTCAAAAAACTGAAATCACTGGTGTAACTCACTACGAGGTGCCTGGCATACAGTGGTGAATGGGAGACAGCCCAAAGTTTAGAGGTAGCTGAGTCTGTGCCATGATGGGCCCCGGAGGGAAGGTGGGGTTTGCTCCAGAGAACATTGCGCACTCAAGTATTCAATCACAGGTTGTCATTTGTACTTACAGAATACCTCGTGTACAAACACAGCTTAAATAGACCCAAAGGGTATGTCTAAATGGTGCAACTACCAGCCATCACAGCTTCCTGACGCTAAAGAGGTCTTCTCTTGGCCCTGTCCAGCTCTGGGTTGCCTTGAGTGCAGGACTGCCCCAAAAGAGCCCTGCTTGGGGCCAGCCAGGGGAGAGTGAACCCTCCTCAGGCTCTCAGAAACCCTGATCCCACCACACCTGGCAAAACACGTGGCCCCAGACAACAAGCAGGGAGTTTTGTAGTCCGTGGAAATAGATGGGGTGCTCATGAATGCTGACGGTCCACGTGGTAAAGCATAGAGCCTCCCCTCATTGCTTGCGGCACAGCTCTAGCACGGGGACTGATGGCAACTTCTCTGCAAAGCGTAAAGCTGTTAAGAAAATGTCAGAAAAAGACAGCTCAGTGACCACATTTTTCAATCTTAACTGGCAAGTGAAAAGAAACATTAATTGTCTGTTTATGTCATCTCCTCCCACAGCTCACTGATGCAGAATACAGTTTAAGGTGGCATTAAAATGTAAGGTGGGTGTTATAATTTGCCTAAAGTATTTTAGCAGTTTTTAGGTTTTGTTCCAGAAATTATCTAAAGATTGCCATTCTACTGATGTCCTTGTAAGTCACCTACATCCTCTGCCGTTCAGTACAGGACCGTACAGCCCTGTGATTTACATAGCATTTCCAGCAATGACAGTGCCTTAGTACATGATGTTCATTGTTCTGCATAAAAAGCTTATCAGAGGCAGGTGAGTACCAGTCTGGTACTCTGCAAACCTCAGAGCCAAATTCTGCCCTGGGTTCATCAATGCTTTTCACCCCCACCCAGCTTTCACCGCCATGGGAGCTGTGCATAGGCAGCGATGCTCAGACTGCACGGGCTGGCGCCCACCATGCGTTTCTGGAGGTAGATTTCCAGACCCGTATTTAAAAACACAGGAACTTGCTTGCTACTCCTTAAACAGGCATTTTTCTGGCCTCCTGGCTTAACCTGATTAGTTGAAACTCAGCTTCTCGCTGCTTTTTTTGCAGCACTGATGGGTCCTTTGCAGCCTCGAAACAGCTTTTCCAAGGCCTGAGTATGGCCGTGCCTCCTCCTGCAGCACTGAGATGCTCTGGCTGAGTGCCCCAAACCTGCCGGCGCCACTGTGTGTGCAGGAGGGTGCAAAAGAGCAGCTCACGGCAAACCAAATGCAAGAGTGATCTTTTCCCGTGTATGAATCACCACTCCTGCCTGCACTCACGCAAAGGAAACAGCTGTGGCCACAAATCAGGCAACTTAATAGGTCATTGCACTCTCCAAGTATTTCCCTTCGAGCTTTTCTCTAAACAATACAGAAGAAATGTCTGATCACATTCCCTTCATTAAGGGGCATAAATGAAGTGAGTAAATCTGCCAGAATATGCCATCCACTCCCTGGCCAGTGAGGTGTAACATCCAGATCCTGTTAACATCACCTACAATAATATCACCACCAAAAATGTTCAAGTCTGTGAACTGACTGGGTTTTTTTTCCAGACAGGCAGCTGATAACGGAGGGATTTGCAGAAATCCTACTTCATGCAAGCATAAAGACAATTAGATCTAATTATGTCTGTGGCAGTAGATACACCATACTGTACCCAGAAAGGGGGGGAGTGTTTCCCCTGGAGATCACCTGGTGCTGCCCAGTGCAGCGTTGACTGCTGGTGCTGTGCCAGCTGAACTGGCACTGATGGGCTGCATCTATTATACCCACCCTGAAGTTGTGTAAAATTTACTTTTGGCTCCCTGCTAGGCTGCCTTTCACCATTTCGCTGCTGGGGTGGGAGCCGTATCAGCTTTGACGAGCAAGTGTGCCACAGGCCTGTGGTCTCTCTTCAAACAATTCCCGCCCCAGGAAATGCCCCATCGCCCTCTTGTTTCACACTGCTCCTCTGAAATGCCCCTCCTTCTGCAGCCCCTGAGGGGTCAGGCCAACTAGGGACTGAGGGGTGAAACCGAAATTTTCACGCCTCTGTATGCACACTCTTCTCTGCGTGCTTGTGCCCCTTACATTCGCACTCAAGACCCCACAGGGCAGCAGAGCTGTTGCCTCCACTGAGCACAGAGCAGTTCTAGGGCACTGAGCAGAGCAGGTCCAGCCTTTGGTCAAAGCAGAAAAGGAGTGGGTGTTGGGCCATCCCTGGTAAGAACGTAAAAGGAGAAAGCATTCCTGTGTAAGTGAAATTCAAGGCCATAATTTCTAAGACTGGGAGTCCTAAGAGGTTCTTCCCAAGAAAACCTAAATCCATTACATATCAGGGGAAGGGGGTTTTTAAATACAAGTCTCAGGTATCCTGTTATTGAAACCTTTAGGTTGCAAAGGAGATCTCCACAGCGTGCAGGGCAGTTTCATACCCATTAGGGTCCATCAGAATGCTGAATATTTGAGGGCATGTAAAATTATCATAAAGTGGCTTTTATATGCCATTACACCTGTTTTTCTGGAAGCATCTCTTCATCATGGAAATGTTCCCAATGCCATTTATGATACAGCCCAGTGAGAGGTCAGTTTTATGCTTTATATTCTTTTCCTGAGCTGTACTTTTCAAACCAGCACTTATTAGAGCAGAGACGGGAAGAAAGCAGGTCCTTTTACACAGAGCACGCACGGTATTAATGAAACTGCTTACCTAGACAGAGATAGAAATTGCCACAACAAGACTTACAAATGGTCAGTTGAATTTAGTGCTATGTTTCTAATAGCGGGCTATGCTAGATAGACTAAGAAAGAGGCATAAAAACCCTGAGGTGTGCCAATATGTTTTCCTCTAGCTGATTCACTGAATGATCCCTCTGGGGTTTTATTCTTTATTTTATTGTACAAAATTATTTTGGTGAGCAAACAGTAACATAAACCAAAAAAGCAAAAATCCCATTATTTTACATACCATCTTCTCAGCATAAAAACCAGCCACATGAGATCCACAGAAGAAAGAAATGCTCTTTTCAGAGCACACATACTGATTATCTAGAGTGTTGTGGCTTTTGCTTTTGTGCTTTTCAGTACAGCTTTTCTGGTGACGTTTACTTTCACACTCTAGGCGAGGATAGTCCAAAAAAATCCAGGGACCCAAGGTGTGAGAACAGGAGTTGGTATTACCGTTACTGACAAACCATAGGGATTCAGCAGTGGTCCCAGTTTGGACGCCGAATATCCGGGCTTGGCCAGCTGAGCCATTTTGATGAGGTGAGAGCTGTGTACAGCTTCCCCTCATGTGTTAGCATGGATATGATACAGAAAAATTTCTGGGGTCCTTTCTTTACAACTGACCAAAAGCATACACAGGGGAGGGGGAAGAAGGCAGAATAGAAGTATTTATCTTCCAGCTGAGCACCCAAAAATCATGAATCAGCTCCGCTCTCCCTCTTTCCTCATTCACTATATAGAATTAAAACCCAAGGTGTTTTAGCAAGTAGCAGGCCAGGTCTTTTTACAAGCCTCTCCTGCCTGAGCATCTAGGTGTGCACTTCACACTTTCCTTCACATGCAGCTAGAAATATCCATGCTGAGAAAGGAAGATGAAACAAGCAAATGACTGGTGATGTTCTTCTATTCCCATGATTTTCATAAATCCACACGAATGCAGATTCTGGTGCTACCTGGGTGCTGATGGCCCAATCAAAGTGCATGGGAGGAGAAAGAAGATGGGGGAAAAGGGCAGGGAAGGGGCTGATACCTGTTGCTGTCCCTCAGACCTGCCAGTGGCTCAGTGACCACTTGGGGATGAAACCCCAGTTTAGTCTCATTTCATCTTCGACATTTGCCAACTCTCTTGCAATGAAATGTCCCCCCGTTGAGTTTACACAAGCAAAAAGATGTGTGCTCCCCAAAAATCACAGGACATAATGGATTCTTAGAATAATTTTTTACCTCTCTGTGAGCTCCAGGGGGGTTTTACTCACAAGGTTTCCATAGGCAGCACAGCGGCTGGTCAGAGATGGGCTGTGTGTTGTATTAAAGCTCAGAGGACCTTTGCCAGCCCCCGCCACAGTCCACTGAATTGCAAAGAGCTGCTAACAACCTGCGTTATTCAAAGTTATCCGTGTACCTTTCCAACACCAGCTGCCTGGAATTTGTAATTACCACAGGCAGACTAAGCCAAAATCTTGCTAAGATAGCAAGGCAGCCACCTTATATTGATCCAGTACAAGAAAGAGCTGATTCTCTGCTACAGCTGGCAACCCTCACAACTCAGTGTTCACCTTATGAGCCACTTCCCACCGTAGTACAAAGTGGCAAACACAGGCCCCTAATTACTGCTTGATATAGCACACAGATCTCCATTCACTCAAGATCTATGGCAAAATCCTCTACAACCACTTTTTAAAAAAAAAAAAATCCCATCAATTCATTCATTTCTGGTATTTCCAAATGACAATTTTTCTATCTGTTTTAGCTTTGCCTTGTGTTATCTAATTAGATCAATTAACAGGAATTGTCATTACACTGCAAGTTTGACAGGGAGGTGTCTGAGCAGAACTCTCAAAGGAGAGGCACATCTGGGGGGTCACAGTACAAGGGAAAAGCCCACCCTCTTGCATTGCTTGTGGAGTAAGGTGCTTCAAGTTTAAAGGACATGGCTTTAGTGTACAAACCTGTGTGGCTGGCAAAATCACATGATCAATGCTTCTTGCTTCTAAGTAACATTAAAAGAGGTAAAAAATTGCAGTAGAAATACATATTTTCCATATAAAAACTGCTTTCTTTGTTAGCAACCGTGTGATGATGAACAGGGAAGGCAGAGCGCTGGGTAAATGCAATGCCTGTAAGCCAGTCTCCTTGGATAATAGCTATCCAGCTGGTGAAGAAATGGGAAACATCAATCTAAGGTACCTTAACTACATTTAAAAGCAGAAATGTACCTGTGTACCCTCAGGTACACTTCAAGAGGAAGGGCTCGTATTTTTGCATGTTTGGTTGTTCTGCTGTAGGGTAGCAGACATTTTTCTGTGTGACTTGGCCTGGGGACAGCCAATGCCCCTTTGAAAAGCTTTGAAGTTTGGGGTAGGTTCTCTATCAAAAGATATAAAGGAGGAAAAGTGTGTTAACAGTCTAAGGAGAGAAGGAGGGTGACACGAAGAGAAGCGACATTAACTGAGTGCCTGGAGCAACACCTGGTCAGGCAGAAACACGCTTAAGAAAACTTAAATATAGCAGCACGTTGTCTCAGCCCATTTCCTTGACAGAACATAAGGCTGAACCTCTTTTTTGTTGCAGGTGGTTTTCAGGGGGGTTGGGTACTTTTTTTTTTAAAGAAGCTGGTAGATCAGAACTGATAAATGAAATGAAAAACAATTTCTTCCCACTTAAATGCAGCTCATTATTAATACCCAGGTCTGACTCACGTACAGGAAATATATTTTAGTACTCGCAGGCTATTGTGACAGTCACCACAAGCGCGGAAGCAGAGACACTGACGTGTGCCGAGCTGCGACGGTCCCGGGTACCACCGTTCGCCTGTGGAGAAATGCAAAACGTACTTCTGGCTAAGACAGATAAGGCAGCCAATTTAAAATGCGTTTTTAAGCAGTTCTAAATGCAATTCATCTTTTAAAAGCAGATTTAAGTTAAGGTCCTGGTGCAGCAATGCAAAGCTTCACGTCAAAAGTCAGTAATTTTCTGCCATTTCTGATTGCTGATTTGAAAGCAGGAAACAACCGAGGTCAAAGTTAAAATGTTTCAAATACAAATGCATTAAAAGCAAGCTAACATTGATCTGATTATTTAACTTTGACTGTTCCTGCTTAGAAAAAGCTGATCATACCAAAAAGTGTCCGAGCCTTTGGACTATTAATATTCAATTAATAAAATCTATTTCCTGGTTTAGATGACTTAATTAGAATCCACCTTCATGTTTTATAATGCAATGAAACAAGTACTGGAGCACTTGTTCTGAAAAAAAAAATTCTGTGCTATTACTGATGGAACAGGATTTGTAAAAGGGTATGTGGAAAGACAGTATTTCCAGCTGACTTCAGTGGGGATGATAGCTGAACCACAGCAATCATCAGAAATACGGTAGAGTGAATGAATGGATAAATTCAAGAAAATCATCCCTGGCTATGAGAATAGTTTGCATCATAAATGCAGAATAACATCAAATTGCAGTCCTTCTTTTCTTCCATATAAAAGAAAGTGAACCAAGAACAGAAACTAAAAAGGTGTCTTTTAAAGTAAAAGAAGCTTAAAAATGGGACATAGGGACTTGTGGAAAGACAAATATGAAAGATCTCTTAAAGAGCCAGTCACCCACTTAGCACAGAGCCTCCTAAACCCTCATTCTTAATTGATGCAAGCATATTTCTTTGACAAAGAGCGTTTCACACCCTTGTACCTCTGGGATAGGCTGCTGATTTACAGCCTATAGGGAAAGCCACTGTGGGCAGGCTGTTATAGCCATGTTCAGTATTAGTCACCATCAGCTGTACCTGCAAGGACATCTCATGGCTCTCCTGCTCATATCAATTCCACTTTTTTGAAGGTGGGATGCCTCCAGCCACATTTCCAAAGGTACTTAGACACCTTGAGATTCACACCTGGAAGGCAGAGACGTTGATGGCATCAGCAGCCCGCGGCCTGAGACCCTCTATCCAGTGCACGGGAAAATGAGATTAATGGAAAGTCTGAAATCTTCTGAGCTGACCACCAGCCTCTGTGTGAGAGTCTGTAACATGGTTCCTAAATCCACTAAGTTATTGTGGTTTTAGGTGCAACGATATGGCTCGAGGTGGCCCACGGGATTTTCCCATGCATTTAAGCAGTCATGGATTGTTAGGAATTAGGCAACAGGGTGCTTTAAAAAAATCCCACTGGTCATCTGCATGTCTCGGCACATAAGTGTGTTTGATCATCTGGTCCAGGTTCTCTTGTGGAAGCCCACGGTAATTCAGGAGTTTTGCTATTCTTGTCCTCATTATCTGTCCTGGCTGCTGGCCTCATACAGGGCTCCAGGCAGAGATGCCACCTGTATTCCCTGCTCTTCTTCCCCATTACCCAAAGAGCCCTTGTGAAGAGCATTTCATGTGCACAGCAGAGCATCTAACAAATCAAGGACAAGGAATAAGTCTACCGTCACACACTACAGACTAACCTAAAATGCAGGTCCAACCCTGCCTTAACCCAAACTCTAAAAATGGCCCTAGATCTAAACAACCAGCAATAATAATCTCAGGATAGGCTGAAAACAATCATGCACAACAGTTATCTCCAGCCAGTTTCTCTGATTCAGAGTATACCCCGTTACCAGAACACTCTGGTAGTGGTACTCTCTGTAATCAGCATTGATAGCCTGGCCCCAGGCTGAGGCTAAAGTGAGTGGCAGGCTCACCCTTTGCCTTCAGGGCTGGATTGGCCTGAGGTATGTTTAAAATCTTTAATTTAGTCAGAGTTTAGTGGGAGTTTATGGTCTGCAGCAAGTGAAAGACTGGAGTTGGGTTTCCATCACAGGCAGATGGGAGCTGCTTGTAGGTCTAGGCTAAATATAGCTTGGAAGGTCTCCGGGCCTGGCAAAGATCTGGTCATTAGAGAAAAACAAATAACTTGGATGAGGAAGAGCTTAGCAAACACACATATTAACTGGAAACAAGATAACGTTGCACTACCTGTTTTATAGCACATTCTTAATTGCTGTAATCAGAGTCCATAAGGGCAAGCCTGCAGGTGCAGTAGGACCACTATAACCTACATACCATATTTATTTATGAGCCAGAGTTTCCTCCCACTTTCTTTCTTTACATGTGGATGGAATATCTCTCCAGTCTAGGCTTATTTTTTTATTATGGTCCTACAGACTAGAGCACAATGAGCCCCTGTATCTGGAGTCTCCAGGTGCTGCTGTAATACAGATAAATAAATGACTGATAACAATACAGCCAGATAAATAAAATATCCTGGTCTGATATGAACTACTGCATTAGTCAGGCAATTTCCACCCAGTAACAATTTCTCACTCATGGTACTAACCCACCAAAACAAAGCAAAAAGTTTTTTTAAACTTTCATTACTGTGTGTGTTAAATTACTCTTTGATAATTTTTAACAGGAAACCTTTATTAAATATTAAAATTAAACAGCCAGATCTGACATAATTTCAAATTGTGATGTGATAATCCAGAATTTGTGAATTATTGACTGGAAAACAGCCACTGATTTATAACCCTGGGGCTCTTGAGAAGTATCCCAGGCTCATAAGCTGTCCCTAAGTGATAGATGTTACATTTAATTTTCTGACTTCACTGAAATCCATATGGAAAATCTTTTTCTTTGTTCTGAATCCACCTATTTGGTTCACACACAAGACATCCCAGCTACTGTATAGCTGCCATAGCTTTGGTTTGCTTTTGAGACCTGTCTGGTTTAGATGGAAGCATGGGACTGAATTAAACCACTTGCTTTTTGCCAAATCATATCTCCTTTAAGGGCTACACTTTCACACGCATGAAAGGTGTTTCTCAGAGCTGTGTATCTACAAATGGAGGCAGTCCCAGGAGAAGCTTTAATTTTTCTTATTCCTAGACACACACTGTCCAGATCTCAAGACAGATTTGGACTCTTTGACCAAAAAAAAAGTAAATTTAAAATTAGGTTTTGACTTAATTTTAGAAAATATTCCTTTAAATACCTTGCTGAATATCACTAGAATACTATCAACCTCCAGCAACAGTTATTCTAATTTTGTGAAACAGTTGAGTTGTGCAGAGTGGGAAGGAAGACGATGGCATCTTTTCCTCTCAGTTACCATCTAGAGAAGAATATTCTGAACTGAACCTTGAAAGTAATCAAAACCTGTAATGCTTTTGGTTTCAAGAGAAAACACAAATTAATGAAAGAAAAGATGTTCTAGGAAATATTTCCTGATAAGATTTTTCCTACCACTTGAAAAATGAAAGCCTTTCTGAAAGGAATTTATTCTTACTAGGTTTTTTGGTTGTGTTTTTTTAACCCAAAGGGTTTTTTGAGAAAAGGGGAGGGGGTGCTATAAAGCATCTGTACAAAGGAAAGTAAAGAGCACCCACGTGCTGAGTGCTGCTGGGCACCTCACCCTAAGCACCAGGGTGAGGGGTCAGCAGAACATGGGAAGATGACGCAAACCCCTGCGGAAAACATTTGATGCTGCAGCTGATATTGGTCTTTATTTGCCAGCTACCAGGTAAATCCCCCCTCCCCCAACACAATGTGATGGTTTTTGGCAGCACTGCCCACCCTGGGGCACCACGAGGGAGCACTGAGGCTCTGCAGTGGGTCCCCTGCCACCCTCCTCATCCCTGCGCCAAAAAGCAGCTGCCTGCCTGGGGCGACCAGTGCTGCTACATCCAGGGTCTGCTTTGGGGCCAGGACATCTACCAAGATCACTCCTACCTTGGCTGCCACCGTAATGGCACCAGCACAGCCCCCCATCCCCCAAATCCGCTGTTCCCATGTCCTCTCCAGTTCCACGCCACCAGCACTTCCCTGCTTCCCCGCGTCTTCTGGCAGATGACGGTGGAGGCCGCAGTGGGGATGTCTTCTCCTCTCTGAGCAGTCGTGATCGCCCGTGTTTGGGATGATCTGGCAGAGCAAAACTGCCCTGCCTGCAGAAGGCTGTCCATGCCCTCTTCATGCCACCAGAGCACGGTTTCCACCTCTCAGATGACAAGTGAGGAAAAATCAACTTCACAGGCAGCTCTTTCCCCTTCACCAGGGAAGGAGGACAGCAGCTGGCCAGCGGGAGGGCAGAGGGCACCCATGACCTCCCAGTTTGGTCCAACACCAGTCACAGGGACAACGTTTCCCTCCGTGGCTAGGTAGAAGGGAAATACCCATCAGAGGAGGACTGGGGAATTTGTGTCTTTTGGCATAGAAGATTTTCAGAGCTGAAAGCATTGCAATGGGCTGGTTTTCTAGAAATGGAGACAAAAAAGAATAGAGAGAATGTCCTCTCCTAGAAGAGAAGATACATGAGATCATCTGGATCCCCTCTTTAGTTAAATCAAAGTTGGGCATAACTGAGACAAATATTACAGAAATTGCCAAAAGTAAAGGTGGACTGTCTTTTAAATATTTTACACCTATCTATGTACATTCCTCGTGATTTCAAACCCATAATAAATAAAGGAGAAAATACTATCACCTACTTTTATGGTTCTCACTTCTTGTTGTTTTTCCTGGCACTTCCTCAGATTCTGACATAAATTTCAGCCTTTGTTTTAGAAGCAAGGCTCTGTTTCTCATGGTTAGCAAGAAAAAGATGAAAAGGTTAACCCTCAAGTCAAAATGCAGAAGCCACACCAAACAAATCCAGCGTTTATCTTCATTTCACAGCTCATTTTTCAAGTCTATGCTGCTATTTGGAGAGTTGATCCAATATTTTCAATGTCCTGGCCTGTCAAGAGTGGTATATGAAGTACACAAGGAAGGTAAGTGCTAAGCACACTGGACTTCTACGGCAACATTGTGTCTGCCGCAGAGAACACAGGAAGATTTTAGAAAGAAACTTACAGCACTGTGTGGATAGATAAATATTGTGTGAGTGCTTTGCCTCACAGAGAACACAGGAAGATTTTAGGAAGAAAATAATAGCACAGTGTGGATAGATAAATACTGTGTGAGTGCTTTGCCTTGCTTCTGTCTTTGACAGCTCATGAGGTAATAAACCTGTCATTTTTTAGGTTTTTCTAGCTTTTCTATACAGATGGGTGTTCTTGAAGTTCAAGAAAACTCAGGTAATTGAGTGGAACAGCTCAGCATGAGCAATTAGCATGCACTAATTCTCCTTTAACTCTTTCTTTGTCCACTAAGGCACACTTGTAGTGATAGTGCTAAGCAACATGAGTTTAGTTTATCATCTACTGATTTTATCATTTACATGGTCATTAATATATATATAGATACTACGAATTACCAGGAATTAGAGATATTATATAGCAGATACCTCACTAATTTCCAGTTTTCATTTTAATAATTATTCAAGGCAGAACTTTATGCGGTCTCTAACCCAGCAAGTCCTGGCCTGCGGTTGATGGACTCCTGCTAGCCCCAGCAAGTTGTGGCCATCCTGGAGTCCCTCTGAACATCGTCACTTACTGCCTTGGGTGGCAACGGTTTATACCGGGGGACCTAAACATTTTTGTAATACTAGACTGCTCTTAACCCTCACAATTTCATGTGTAGCACTGTGGAACCCGTCACCAAGCCTATAAGTGAAAGTATTGCTGCTGAAAGCAAAATTTGCCCATTCCAATGACACCCAAGTGTTTTATGAAAAGGAAAAATATGTTATGAAGAAAGTGTGACCACAAAAGCTAGCTCATCCTGCGAACCTGGTAACGCTTTGCAAACGCACCCCGCGTGCATTTGTAGAAGTCTGGAACTTACTTGCACTGACGGATCTCTCCTGGGGACAACAGCCATGCGGAAACATTTGAAAAGCAGGAATGAGATGTAAATACATTAAACCTTCACACGGATTCTTTTCCTATTTGGAACTTTTTACGTGCTTTATTACCCAGTGTTTAGTCACAGTGTCTAAATAAAAGAAGCTGGGCCTAAATATCAGGAACCAAGGACCAGCATTTGTGCCATGTCCAGCATGGGTCCTGACCATACCGCAAGATACCTATCTGTGAACAAGGGTAACGTGCTGCCATTATATTATGTTACTTTGAATAAAAACTTTGAGCGTTTCTTCAGAGGTCCTTGTGCCTAAGAAGTCCCTCATTAGGCTAGTGATGAAATTCATAAAATTAAAAAAAAAAAAAAAGAAAATTAAAAACTGAAGACAGTTCCCCTTGTCCCTGTTCCAGGTACTTTCTTGTGGTGGAAACAGGAACCATGAATGACTCCAAATGAGAGAGGCTCAGAGTCCAGGTACCCAAAGTGTTGTGATTTATTAGTGTGCTCCTTTACAAGCCCTTAGGCAATGTTAAAGTTAAACGTCTCTTTTTCTGGCACAAATAGCTGTAGGTTTGTCCTGGTTTATGAGTTACTTTAGATATTGTTTTCTGCTGCTTTGCACATTGCCAAAACAAAGATCTTACATCTGTTTCACTTAAAATTCCTAATTCAGGCTTACAGCCAAGCTTCAAACTAGTTTTGAGGAGTTAGCGGAATTAAGCAGTGACTTACTCCTTTGTATTTTGAAAATGCTATTCATTTTAATACATTTGTCAATGTAAGTACTAAGTAAGTTTTTAGTATGGTGATTCTGAAAAATGGCCTCTCGGAACAGTATTTTCCTGAATTATGTAGTGTGTGATAAATCATTTTAAACAGTTTTGTATAAATCAAGCAGCTGAGCTGAGTTTGAGGCTACAATAAATGATGTCTTTATCTTACTTTGCACACTAATTACTGTAATAACTGTGACACTATTGTTGTCCATACGACTTTAGACTTCAGGGAGGTTATAATTCAGTTTTAATAGTTTAAAACAACTCTTTGCTATACCAATGACAGGGTTGCTTGTTTTCATTTAGTATGTTATATTCTGGAATGCACAAATAATTTATTTAAATAAAGGTATATACAAATATGATGAAGGAAAAACTCTACAGAATTCAGTACAATGGCTGCATGCACTGGGAGTGACGCTATGATTTGCTTCAGAGGCGTGGAGTATGAACTGAAAACTAGGAAAAGTTTTGACGGTGTGCTGAAAATCCCATCACCACATCGAAGGGTCTTCAAACCTGCAATACATATTATGAATTGAAAAAAAACATTAAAGACATTTTAAAGGCCCTTCTGAAAAATCCAAAGTTAGAACTACCTAAAATTTTCATTTTAATAATAGCAGCAATAAGGAATACATATGCATATTTGCAGTTGAAGATTGTATATGCAAATCCCACCAAAGCACAGGCATCCTGGTTGGCCAAATGTCTATACTTTCGTACCAGAACTTGCCCCTCCATACTGCTGCCCAGATGGCGTGTTTTTGCACCACTGAGACTCACTGCAAAGCTGCTTTATGCCATTAAGAAGCACTTAATGAAATTCATCTAGAAAACTATGATGTGTTGAAATACAAATAGAGGTATTTTTTGCTCTTACTCAGGAGTAAACAGTTTCCAAAGAGAATTCACTGAGCCAAAAAAAAAAAACCTCAAAAAGCCACATGTCATGCTCTTAGCACCTTCAAACAAAACTGAAGTCTACAGCCACCATCCTAAAATATTATTGTGGTATTCCACTGCTCAATATCAAACATTTGAAATATGTGTTGAAAGGGGTGCTGAGGGCAGGATTTGTTCTAGAGGTCTTCTGCTTGCAAATAGCTGTTCTGTCTACACAGCAAGTCAGTCAACAAGTGGAGAACATGGAGAGAGACTAGAGGAAATGCATTTGCTGTAATTTTTCCCATCTAAAAGCTGGCCATCTAGTCTTCCTTCACAGTCACTGGGGAGACACTGGTGCCTTGAGAGGGCAATTGATCCTGCCCATTTTCAGATGGAAGGCTCATTTTGGAGATACCCATCCCTCCGATTGACTGCAAAGGCAGCCTAGACAACTATTTCACACTAGATACCTAACATTTAAACAGGCAGTAGTAGGGGACATCTATCCTGTTATTGAGTTTTAAAGGTTTTCTCATGACTCCACAGGCTTGACAAGATCAGAAGCATGCCACATCACATGTTTTTGTCATAAGAACTTATCTGTACTCAGGTCAAGGTGCCTCCTTTTTTTAGTCCTTAGCTTCCTATATTTTAACTGGTTTCTATAAGAAACTCTCTAAACTTTCTTTGTATGGTCTGACACCACTACACCTAAACTGCAAAATACTTTGGGGCATATATTAGTCAGTAAGTGAAATGTCAAACCAGGCCAGCCAAGCTGAATACAGTTAAGTTGCTTATTAATACCTCAATGTTTAGTTACAAAGCTTGTTCCCGCGAACTCATGAAGTGTGTCTCTCACTGATTCACTGACTGCAAAGCACATCTGCTCCATAACTGGCTGTGCATATAACTATTTCTAAAACATATACTTCATTAATTTAAGTTCAGAATAATACCAGCCTGCCTTTCATTCATTCAGTCTGGCTTCCTCCAGGAGGGAAGGCTTAGGCAGCCGTGTTGTACCTGGGCATGTTTGCTGTGTGTCCAGCTGTCCACCCCTGTGTGGCTCCCCTAACTTCCCCAACAGTTTTCAAACCCTCTGGACAATTTCAACCAAGTCAGAGAAACATACAGATATCTCAGAGATATTAAGTTCCTGATGTGCTATGAAACACAGGACTGGGTAGAAAGAAGATTTAATTATGTCCTCACGTGGAGGAGAAAGCTGGAGCGGGGTTCAGAACACATACAGGGTTTTATCCTAGAAAACATATCCATAGCAAACTAGACATCATTGTTCCCAGTACTCCCATAATTGTCATCGATGAATGACAAATACCATACTCAGTTTAAAGTCCTGTTACATGGGGTATGAAATAAAAATCTGTTTCTCATCAATTCTTGATCTTAAATGCAGACTAGTTCGTTATTTTGCTCACGAGTTTTTGTTCCCTGGTGTGTTATAAATAGCATTGCTGAAACAATAATAATAACCATAAAGTTTTGTTATGAAGGGGTGAAAATTACAGAGAGTATTAGACTTTGTACTACCCTGTGTGTTGCCTCAGATTCACGGCAACGGAAATTTCCCATTATGTGAAGGCTCTGCCTTGTCATTACCAAACACAAAATAGTCTAATACATTTCACTGCGCTCCATGCAGGTTTTTTACATAAGCATCTGCAGAGAAAACTGCATCCCCACAGCTGCAGTTAGTCATCAAACCATAAATCAATGGTCTCCCTATGCGCAGAACCGCAAGTCTCATGGACAACCTCCCTTGATGGCAGTAGAAAGTTTGGTCACTGCTCAGTTACAAGATCATGCCCTAAGTTCAGTGCTACAGACGATTATGCTGAAGTACTTAACTAGTAATTGAACCTTTGCACCGCTGATGAAAATGCAGAGCATTTGCTTGTAGACTCCTGAGATGACTACTGCATAAAACATTTATTTCTGCCGCAAAAGTATTATCAGCAAACTTCAGGCTATCAGTAAAGGCTTAAACTGAGCTCACTCATGCTTGATTGTAAGCAAAACTAAACCCGGTATTTTCTTTCATGAGACAAAACCCCACCATATCTTACTTTTTCAACATACTTCTAGCTGTGTAAATTGTAGTCGCTACTACAGTATGTTACATTATAGCTAAAATGTCATTACCTAACTAGATAAATACAGTATGTACATTTGAAATCTCACTGTTGCTTGAAACACCACTGTTATTTTAAACCAAGTGCGAATGGAAATATAAAGGCTTTTTTTCTGTTTGTAAAATATTAGGTACGAAACCAACGTGAAATACTGTATTTTAAAGACCAGTCATAGCCATGCATTTGTGTGTAAGTTAACATATGTGCATATTTACCACTCATACATCTTTAGAGGAAAAATGTAAACCTGTTTGAGTAGCAAATGAGTAGGAATATGCCATTTTGGGGGCTCTAATCTGTCATCAGGCATCAGCGTGCAATTCTGTGTAATAAAGCCCAGTAAAGGGCAAGCGTTGTGGGAATGCTTCCCTTCCTCCAAACAGCTCCCAAAATCAGGAAACGAGGAGTTTGGACTATATTATATCTGGTAACGCATTTCTTGCATTTATAGATGGTGCTAGCTCTTAACGAAAAAGGAATTAAAAATGTTTTTTCAGGACATGTTTACCCAGCTGTTGGTGGCATATGTTTTCTCCCTGTGAAACATACTTACCGATAACAAATGAAACTGTTAAATCTAAATGAGAAGTGAAAGCCACCACAAAACTTCTTCATACATACCTGGATCTAGGAATATTTTCTGTGCTTTCCCTCAACAAGAGGTCTGAGATCAGTGTCTCTGGGCTTGATCTCTTTCCATATCTAAGGAAAGAGGGGAAAAAAAGTATCTTTTTGTATATATCAGTTTTTAAAAAATGAAGACTAAGCATGGAACCATTAAACAAATCTTTCCAGAAAAACTGAATAGAGCAGACATAAAGACAGCTTTCCAGCAAGTATTTTAACTTAACTTGACTTAGCCATGTGAGAAAATGTTCACTCTTCAGTATTTCTTTGGATATATTTTTTCCACAATCATGTTACATGACAGTATTGAGAAACTCTGAATATTTCTCAACTCGATGGCTGTTCCTGGATACTCTAAGACCTTACACCTTACCGATGTGAGCATGGAGGAAGGGGGAGGAAGCTGTGCATGACGTGACCTCTGAGCACGTCATTTCTGCACTACAAATCCAGTTCCATCATCTCATTAACTTTCGCATTGTTTTTGATGCTACTCTATTGTAAATGAGGAGTCAATTTTATCTGTTAAGTGAATAGAAAACTAACTCAGATATGCCATATTAACCAAGGAACTAGCCAAGATTTTTTAAGATAGCTCGTACGTTTGGGGTTGCTCAACACATAGTACATTAGGTTGTAAAAACTGAGCTACCCCAAGGTAATCATCACTTTTGAACTATGCAGCCATGGGAGAGAAAACTTCCTGAATCAGAGTTCTTCTTCGATTAAATGGGATATCACTGGCTACCTTTGTCCTATATTTATGCAGCAGCTGTCTTTCTATTGCTTTTTTTTTAAAAACCCTGGACACTATACATCGCTCAACAGTTAAAAGTACTGCAATTCCTGGTTCTTGGGAAGGAATTTGCTCTCTTTTCCTGAGAAAACAGGAGTGACAGTGAGCAGCCAGCTTGACAGACACTTCTTCACTCTAAGGATTCATTAGCCTAAGAGTGATAACTATAAGCAAATGCTCCCTTGGTTGGAAAGAATTAAGATCATGGTTTGTAACTTGTGTATGTAATTAGTCTGAATCACAAAGTACATTAACAGATAACAGCTTTGTGAACGCCGCTTTAGTGAAATTCTGATTCCAGAGAAATCAAAGATGTAATTAAGGACTTACTTAGATTTTATCCATTGCTATCAAGATGCTTTTCCAATGACTTGATCTAAATTTCGGGGGAAAACCCAAAAAACCTTCCCAAACTATATTTCAAAAGCTAGCAGTTTTACCTGCTGATGGCATGACTTATTGAAAACTGGAAACATATCTCACTTTTCAATAATTTTATTCAACTTTTTGTATTTTTACATTGCCTTAATCGTTTTAGTACATCACCTGTGACGCAGAAAGACAAAGCATCAGTTTCAGAATTTTAAAGTAAATTTCTTAATCTAAACTGACCGAAAGCAGGTATCTGAAAAGAACCAGCCAGACATAGTAAAATGCTGTTACAATAACACAATCAAGCATGATGATGAATCAAATACCTTGCACTCCATCACCACAAAGGGATTTCTTTCTTTCTGTTTCTCTATTCCAATTAACATGTATGGGACCTGGACTTCAACTGAGGGGGAATCTAATTTGCCGTTGTTTTAAAGAAATCAATTTAACAAATCAACAACTTGCTCCAACAGCTTACATTTTGGCAAAACTTCCACTCATCTCTTGGAAAGTTTTGTGTGAATAAGAAATGGGTAGCAACTCTCCAGAGTGCAGAGATTCGGACAAATCATGAAGACAACTGTGTTGGGGAGATAGCTTTTATATGAGTCCCTTCAGCTAGACCAGTGCTGCTACCTGTGCTGGATGGACCCATCATATCCTCACATAGCAAAGCTGCACACGAGGCCGTTGCCAACCGTGACCAACTGGGCTGGCCAAGGAGCAGCTGCTCTTCCTATGCCAGATGCCTGAGCCTCCTGTCTGCCCCATAATTTTGCCACTGGGAAACAACCACGCTACAGCCATAATAAAAAGAGGCCATGGACAAAGTCCATCTCTTCTTACTGAAGCAAATGCCTTGGGAGATCTTTGCTCTGGCTGCTTCATGCTTTGCTCCTTGTCTACCCTGCCCAGCTCTGAGACAATGTGAACACAGAAAGCCAGGCCTTTATCTGCTGTTTGGGAAACACTTTTATCAAATATCATCGTAGTTTTAAAAGAACGAGGCTCCAAGCCTTGTGAAAATACCCGGTCAGGTTTTATGCTCAGCTTGAGAGATCAAGGCCTTTTTTCGGGCATGCTGATAACCCACAACTCCCGCTGAAGTCAAAGGGATTGAAGAATAAACATACTTATTCTGATTAGGGACCCAGTATCTCAGACTCAGCGAAATCTCAAAGCTTCCTATGAAACTTGGGTCTTGGGAGTCAAATCACATCAATGTCCAAAGCCGGCAACAGGAGCTGAGGGATCTCAGAAACATCACGTGGGTCTGGTTCAGAAAAACGCCAAAAAAACCCAAGCTCTCCAGATCCGCTCCCTTCCCCATTAAAGGGTGTTGACATGAAGCAAGAGCATCAGTACTGCCTAAAAGTCAGACACACTTTCAGACATTCTCTCCCCTGCCTACAGTTGAAGCCATTTCCAGCAGGAATGGCCTTACTGTTTTGCTACAGCACAGAAGAGCCACAGACTCATGAACAAGCTACACAGGACAAGAAAGGAAGAAGGCCTGTTGGCAAGAGGGAGTACAGGTAGTACCAAGTAGCAGAAGGATGAGTGATTCAAGTAAAGATGGGCTCTGAAAAAAGCCCCCTGAACAGTGCGGTAGAGGGGTATGAGGCAAGGACCACAGGATGGTTTTGGGGACAGAGGTGGGACTAATCCAAAGACACGCAGACATCTGCAGGGTATGAGTCTGCATCCGTGCTGGTCACCTTAGGTTCTCTTTTAAGTCATAAAGACCTGGCACATAAGGAACAAGGGATCTCATCAGAAATGAGAAGTCTGAAACAGGCCTGATGACCTGCACCCTACAAGTACCTGTTTCCCTCAGCTAACCTCAAAGGGGTATAAAGCTGATGGGCACAGATGTCTAAAGCTAAATGAGATGGATCTGAAGAAGGATCTCAAAGGAGAGAGGGAGCAAAGCATCCACACAGACAAGGTCTAAAGACAAGAAGAGAAAGATGGTCTGGAAGGAAGAAGCTTCATGGGAGCTGGGGTGAAGACCCTGTGAGTCACAGTAGCTCAGAGAGGAATGACACTCAAATGGTTGGGTTAGGCCAGAAGCAGAAGCCAGGAGGATGAGCCAGATGGTTATTCATAATCACAAAAACATCAAACAAGACAAGCCAGATGAACCTGAACAGAAAAAAGCATTGACCTCTTCGTTCTTCCCCAATGTGCTCTTACTGCTCCATCTCACCAGTTGCACAGTGACCAGGCTGCAGGCACCAGGTCTGGCGAGAGGCCAAGCACAGCTTGTTCACACACCCTCAGGAGGAGCAGGGCGAGCCCCTGGACCCCTCATCTCCTCCCTGTTACAGGACTCCCAAGCAGCACCATGCACAAAAGGCAGAGGTAAAAAGCTGTAAGAAGAGAGAAAGCTTCGAGCACATCTGCTGAAACAGACCAAATGATCATCCCTAGACCAGTCCAAAATGCTTCAAAAGTTATGGATTCATTTTGCAAGTGATTGTGTCACTGCTGAAGCGGGGAGCCTCCAGGAGCTCAGTTAAGCTTTCCAAACGGAGGCAGCAATTACTTTATTTCTGCACTGTTAATTCACCGCACAGTGGAAACAGCACACCTTTTTTTTGTTTTGTTTTAGTTAACCTATGTAGTCAACTTGAAAATGTGTATCATGAAGTTCCCATTGTGCTGGGTTTTTTCTGCCAGCTTTCTTGTACTTCCAGGTCAATTCTGTTCCCTTTAAATATGAGAGGGTGGGTGGAAAATCTAGGTAAAATCTGAAGAACAAAATTTAAATTCTGCATTGTTTTATCCATCAGCAACAATAACCATTTCCGTTCATTTCAGAACCCAAATCTGCACAGAAGAATGAAAGCAGTCTCAGCCTCCGAGTTGTGTACTTGCATCCCAGAAATGAGGGAAAAAAAGCTACACAGTCAACATTAGAGCAAGCACACAGGGCACACCCCAGAAGTGGAGGCTGAATACAGAAAGGAGTGTTCGTTTGGTTGGGTTTGGGGTTTTTTTTGCTTGTTTTTAAATATGACCTGGATTTGGACAGGAACCACCTTTGAAATCAGAGATGAAAGAAACAAAAGAAGATATGAGAGACCAGCCTGGAGATGCCACTGCACGCAAGGGAAAAGGGCAGCAGAGGCACAGCTCAAGGATCAGATTATTTTAGCAGTAATCTAGACAAAAAGTTATCCCAGCACGCACTATCGCACAGAAGCATGCCGTACACATGAACGAGTTGTGAATATTGCTTTAAAAGTTCAGGACTGAAGAACTGTATTTCTATCAGCCTCTTCATCTGTGTTATGCTATTAGTGCACTGGCAGACAATGTTATGGGTTTGCTGGGAAAGCTCTCAGCTGCATGATAGCCTC
Organism: Fregata magnificens; assembly: GCA_013389945.1. Lineage (NCBI taxonomy): Eukaryota > Metazoa > Chordata > Aves > Suliformes > Fregatidae > Fregata > Fregata magnificens. The sequence goes on from WAAD01026174.1 coordinate 80,377, forward strand.
CCTTCTAATTTAATTCTTCAGACTTCTAGAGGGACAAATGAAAGCCTAATTTTAGATCTCTCATCTGGTTTTGATATTAAAGAAATAGATAAATATGTCAGCTCTTCTGGGTCACACACTGTTCAGGGACCTCAGGGGAAACTTCTATTAATCACACTGTCTAAACTGGACAGATGCTCCCAAAGAAAATTATTTTTTATAATAATTTGCACTTTTTTCAGACTGAGCCTTTACCCCTACTTTAACAAGCACAGCCATCCCCAGAAAGCCCGTTTAGAGCCAGGCAGGTTCAGGTCCCACTCTTTTCTCTTTCAGCTTGGGCTTGGGTTCTTGCTTGTGGTCTTGAGACAGTTTTTGTTAGGACTAGTGGGTTTTTTGGCACTCACAGCCACATGAAGTAGCTGGCAAACCACAAAGCATCTGGACTACTACAACGCCTCAGCAAGGCTAGAGGGGCACTTTTTCTCATCAAACTCTTCACTAGAGTTGGTGGCAGCAACAGAAGTGGGAAACTGCTCCTACCGCCCTATCTAACTCTGTCCAGCTCCCAGTTTAGTTACGTTTTTCTCTCCCTTTTGGGGGGCTCTCCCCGTGCACGCTGCCCTGCGTTTCACGCTCCTGCCTGCCAGCCTGTCTGTGCCAGGGCTAGAAAGGGCTGAGAGAGCAGAGGCAGCATCAACACCCTGCCCCTTCTGCCAGCTTGGATGGTGGAAATTCAGCTCCGGACCCAGAGGCGACTCAGGGGTGCATGGCTGTCGCTCTCTAAAGGGAGTCTGTGCACCACGTCTTTCTCCGTGTCGGTGGGGGAAGCAGGGCGGCACACCCAGGTGCGAGGGGGCACCCCACTTTCCTCCCCTGAGCCTCGCCAAGGCAAAAGGCAGCCCAGGGACTGGGAAAGGGGGATACTGGCCGGGCTGCTCTGCCTACCTCTGCCTGGTGATGAGGTTGATGTAGTGCCTCAGCGCCGAGTAGTATCTGGCCATGTCCTCTGCGGGGGCGTCCTCGCCGGGGCTGTCCGGTTTGGAGGGGTACGCCTCTGCCAGCGTCCCCAGGCAGACCAGCAGCGACAGGGCGAAAGTCAGCACCGACACCCACAGCCTCACGGTGCCCTGCATCTGCACGGTGGGGTGGGATGGGGGAGAGCCGCCGTCAGCACCTGCCCCGACGGCGGGAGCAGCGCGGCCGCCCCAGCGCGCCCCGGCCC
>WAAD01026174.1:81770-141036 GCA_013389945.1 Fregata magnificens
GGCTCTGCCCCCGGGCTCGGCATCCGGCCCCGCGTGTCCCGGGTCCGGCCGTGGGAGCCCGGGTGCCCGTCACTGTCGAGCCGCCGTGCCGCCCGGTGCCCGAAGGCGGCAGGGGAAGAGGAGCGAGCGTGGGGAACGGGTTTACCCCGCTCCTGTGGCGTCGGAGGGACCCAGGCTTCAGCTACGTAGCAGGAGTGCTGCCGAAAACAAAGCCAAGAAAGCCAGACAGTTTGGGGCAACCAAAATACCAAATCAGTGCCACAGGCTCAGACATCATCTCTACCAAGTGGGTAAATCTCGAGGCTTAACTCCCCAGGGGACTGGCAGCAGAGCTGCAGCACTGAAATTGTACCTCCCTCCGTGCCCACTCTGCCAGGGAGACCCTCTACACCCCTGCCCAGGGCTACCTTCTGAGTGGCTTTTCTAAAGTGACTTTATTCTATTTCTGTGCCTGAGCCACATGCAACAGGAGGCAGCTCACCAATGCCATGGGATCACAACAGCCTTTCCAGCAGCTGTCCTGACCCAAGGGAACCACTGCTGAATCTGGGACACAGCAACTTCTCCCAGCAACATGGGGCTACAGGGACTGATCCAGCCAAGGTGCCAGACTTACGTGTCTCCCTAAACTTGTCCAGACCTAGAGTCAGTGGGGAGAGACAGGCTGGGATGAGAGATCACCCTGACAGTGATCTGATCCCTCTTACAACAGAGGTCTGAGGTAAGCAGAGTGGGCATCTTCTGGCGACATATCTTCTCCACCGATTACAACAGCAGCATAGGCGACTAGGCTAGACTAGACACCTGACTACCAGAGTGCCTGAAGTTGGGTAAGACGAATCCCACCCAAACAAAGTTTCAGAATTTGTTGAAGAGTTTGGTAGAGTTGGAAACTATTCATACACATTAGTAAAATTAACTTAATTCTTTAGAAACAGGTAATTTGATTAGCATGTTGGAGTGACAAATCATGACTCTGATCATATCTTATTTTTAGTTTCATTTGAAGGTAAAATAACAATCACCCAAGTAAGAACATTAGACATACTGACATAAAAGTTTTAAGACATATTCTAAAATTATATCATACATATGCTACTGTAAATGTAGTTATTAATTTCTATATTTAATATCATATGCAGTTATTGGCTTAATAAGAATCCAACAGATTCTGAAAAACAATACTCAGTTTGCAAGAGGAAAGCCAGAAATAATTTTCATCACTCCAGAAACAGAATCTCAACATTATCTAAAAAAAACCTCTAGCAAATAAACGGCTCTTGCGGTGTGCGAGGAAGCTCGCTGGACTATGTCCATTTCAAGCCATGGAAGCAAACAAAATTCCAGAGCTCTTAACATCAAGAGATATTTTGAAATCTTCATGACTCCATAGTGCACTGGCCACAAACCTTGCAGCAAGATTACAGGCTGCCTTTTATCACATACAGAGTGAAGAATTTTAATGTGTGTGAATAATTTTCCATGCCACAGCCAGCAACTCTAGCTCCTAATTTCAGCAGATCCGTGCATAGGGTGACATCACGTCTTACAAAGTGACCTCACTGCATCCCCACGCTCTCTGTCCTCCCACCAGCAGCAATCCTGCACAGTCAGTGTTCACATTGTCCTCGCGTTGGCTCAACAGAGGCAGCTGATGTGACAGTCTGATACCTGTGACACTGCAAATGCCCTAGAGAGCAACTGTGCTCCAAAGCTTGCATTGATCCAGTTTATCAGCTTTTATGGGGTGTAGGGGACAAGCAGTGACAGCACTGGAGACTGAAGCATCTGGGAAGGTGTGCCACAATGACAGCTGTCATCCGCTTCAGCCTGATTCTGCCACAACCATCTCCCACCAGCTCACAGGATGGGGGGTGACTTTCTCACCGTTGAACTCGTTCACCACTTACAACGGAGATTGCTTCTCTCCCACTAGCACCACCATTTTTACACTATCCATCTTCAAGGCACTTCAAAGAAAGAGGAATAAGCTTACAGACTAGGAAGCAGAGCAAGATAAATGCAAAGTCTGGATCTACACACTTACTTGGGCTAGAAGGAGGCAACAACGTTCCCCTGTCACAGGTATGTCTGTGTTACTTGACGCAGCAGTATGTCGTGCTGCCGGCATCTTGGGACAGACCACCACCTGCGCAGTCGGCTGTCGACATCTCCAGAAAGTCTGGATGAATCCCTGCTCTTTTCCTAGTGATGAGGTACTAGCAGTAAGCTGCTCCCTCCAAGGAAATGATTAATGAATCATACCTGCTAAGTCCCTCTACAAAACGTTGGGTCTGGAGCAACAGCTCCCCACAAAAATAAGGTACGGACCACACTAACAGTCAGTTTGCTTCACAGCATGAGAAGGAGTGAGGGAAGCCCTCTCTCTTATGCAGGAGGAGGAATCAAATTCACCTCCCATACAAGACAGCAGCTCCTGCAACTGCAGGCTGCTTGGCGGGGTCTGGGGAGTTTTCTTCCCTGCAGCACCATGACCCCAATCAACTCATCTGTTGTGTCTTACCTTTGGATGAAGTAACATCTTCCAGCTTGTGCTGAGTTTGGACTCACACCCCCACTCCGAGTGGCCTAAAGGTTCATGAGATGTCAAACCTTACCACTCTCAGTGCACCTCCAGAATAACACTTCTTTCTGTACAGTTCCAGCATTTAATTTGGGAAACCCAGAACACTGAACCCAAAATTTTAATCACCCTGCTTTCCGCAGTGCCTATTTCTGTAATAGTATTGAGGTACTGCTCAGCTCCAGGTATGTGCTTATGCCCCATTTCATCATTTAAGATGAAGTGTACATCTTAGAGCTTTCTTGAGTCCGGAAACTTTTATGTTTGGAGCCATTCTGTAAGTTCTTACAAAAATTTCCTCTCTCCTTCTGTTTTGAAACACTGAAAATCCATAAAGGCTCATCCAGTTCCTACCATAAAACATATATTGAGCTTAAATAACATTGATAAAACATAGTTTGGATACATAACATAATCATCAGTATAATCTCAATGCAACAAACACTGGCATTTTTAAATTGATGAAACAAACCCTATACCTAAAGTTACAGAAATATATAGGCTCCGGTGTATCAGTGAGACTGAGTGTCCCTGGGTCTCAGTGATCTTAATGGGTGTTTTACAAGTGATTCCCAGAGTCAGGGTCTCCTGCACCTTTGATGACGCCCGTTGATGACTACTCCACAGGGATGCTTGCCCAGCATTGCTGCCCTCACACAGAGCGAGCAGGCATTTGTATTCTGGCAAATGGCAGAGCTGCATTTTCCACAAGCAGCTTTAGGATGGGGTATAAAGGTGAACAAGAAGGTGATCAGGGTAGTTGGAAAGAAATGAGTAAGACACAGAGGAGCTGATGAAGAAAGTCTGAAGAATCAAATGGAGTTAAAGAATGCAGCCTGGGAGAGAGAGCAGAAAGACGCAGGCATAGCTCAGGTATGGCAGCACTTAGATATTCGCATTTTTTTCTTTGCCAAATATTATGGGCTTGCAGATGTGCAATTCCTAGCTACATTATAGCTAAGCAATCAAGAGCTTGAAGAGTACAACCCCGTGCAACGCTACAGGCTTGGGGAAGAGTGGCTGGAGAGCTGCCCGGCGGAAAAGGACCTGGGGGTGCTGGTCGACAGCCAGCTGAACATGAGCCGGCAGTGTGCCCAGGTGGCCAAGAAGGCCAACGGCATCCTGGCTTGTATCAGGAATAGTGTGACCAGCAGGAGTAGGGAAGTGATCGTGCCCCTGTACTCGGCACTGGTGAGGCCGCACCTCGAGTACTGTGTTCAGTTTTGGGCCCCTCAGTACAAGAAGGACACTGAGGTGCTGGAGCGTGTCCAGAGAAGGGCAACGAAGCTGGTGAAGGGTCTAGAAAACAAGTCTTATGAGGAGCGGCTGACGGAACTGGGGCTGTTTAGTCTGGAGAAGAGGAGGCTGAGGGGAGACCTTATCGCTCTCTACAACTACCTGAAAGGAGGTTGTAGTGAAGCGGGTGTCGGACTCTTCTCCCAAGTAACTAATGATAGGACGAGAGGAAATGGCCTCAAGTTGCGTCAGGGGAGGTTTAGATTGGACATCAGGAAAAATTTCTTTACCGAAAAGAGTGGTTAGGCATTGGAACAGGCTGCCCAGAGAGGTGGTGGAGTCGTCAACCCTGGAGGCGTTCAAAAAAGGTATAGACGTGGCACTCCAGGGCCTAGTTTAGGAGTCATGGTGGTGTTAGTTGACGGTTGGACTTGATGATCTTAGAGGTCTTTTCCAACCTGAATGATTCTATGATTCTCTGATTCTATTTAGTTACATACAGAGAGAAACACAGGCGTTCCAAAGCTCTGAGCAGGTATCAATGCCAGGTACAGCACCGATGGGAAAAAACTGAAGAGGAACAGGACAGTCAAATTTTCCTATATTTTAGTGTTCTGACACTTAAAGATTCAATAGACAGCTGTTTAGCCTACAAATTTCAGACTACACTAAGAACAGAAAGACTTCCAAGATATCAACATATTAAAAATAAGATTATATTGTTCTACAAGCAGCATAAATGTGAAAGAAAATTCAGGTCATTTATTAATGGTGATATATATGATTGCATTAAACAGGGGCATGATATTTGCCTTAATTAAAACAAAATTTAGTGTGATTAACTTTGGGCAGAATATTATTTATAGCATGCTTTCTGTGGTAGCCATGGAATTAAAGCTGTTCTTTATTATTACAAATACACATAATGTCATTTTCTCACTGCAACGAAGTAAGGTTTTGTGCATCAGTGATCCCAAACTAACATTCCATAATAGCCTATTAATAGTCCTTGTTTTAAACACAAGAACAAGATTGATCTCCTAGTAGAGGGAAAGTGTTAAAAATTGGAGCCCCAGGAAGAAAAGATTTATGTGGTACTAGAGACCTGGAAATGGCAGATTTTATCAGCTGACGTTGCCTGTGCTCTTGCAGTTAAAATGTCTCACTAAAGGTTTCCATAGCTGAGCAAACCTTCCAGAAATGCTGATTCTTTAGGACTGGAAGTTCAGTCAGATAAGCGGTGTCTAATTTTTCAATAGTCACATGAATTTATCTGAACCTATTTGGACAGAAAATTGGGCTGTTAACCTCACAAAATCAGGCTCTCACACACTTTACAGTATTGCTGGTTTCAGTCTGCTTAGCAATCCTTTCAGAAAAGCTTCTCATTGTGCTTTGATACATCACACCAGTACCCACATTTCCAAACTTCTATGCATCCCTTTCAGTACTTCTATTCACCTCCCCAGGTACATACCGGTAAGAGTTGAACAGAACACCCTCTAATCCTAAAGCGACCACCCCTTCCTGTCTGCTCAGCAGTAGTGCTGTTTTCAAGAGACATCCTTGCGAGTCCAGCAAGCATTAAGCACATTTGTAATACTCCACCAAAAAGTAGGGCTCTGGCTAACTACCAACAACATGAAAATATAAGAGAAAAGAAAAAACTATTGGGTCAAACCAAAGGCCCATCTATCTTGCCCCCAATGGCATCTAAAAGCAGATTCCTAAGACTGTCAGAACAGGAAAAGCATGTTGCACTATTTTCCCAGTATACTTTTCCCAACCTCTATAAAACTGTGGTTTAGGGACATCCTAACCAGCAGTCAAGGTTTTGTGTATTATAGCAAACTTTGAGCATCGCCAGCTGTATTGGGTTTGCGTGGCAAGGTTCTGGTAGCGGGGGAGCCACAGGGGTGGCTTCTGTGAGAAGCTCCTAGAAGCCTCCCCCATGTCTCATAGGGCCAATGCCAGCCGGCTCCAAGACGGACCCACCGCTGCCCAAGGCCGAGCCCATCAGCGATGGTGGTAGCACCTCTGGGATAACATATTTAAGAAGGGGGAACAAAAAAAGTGCACAATTTCAGCTGGAGAGAGGAGTGAGAATATGTGAGAGGAACAACTCTGCAGACACCAAGGTCAGTGAAGAAGGAGGGGGAGGAGGTGCTCCAGGCGCCGGAGTAGAGATTGCCCTGCAGCCCGTGGTGAAGACCATGGTGAGGCAGGCTGTCCCCTGCAGCCCATGGAGGTCCATGGGGGAGCAGATATCCACCTGCAGCCTGTGGAAGACCCCACGCTGGAGCAGGTGGATGCCCGAAGGAGGCTGTGACCCTGTGGGAAGCCCACACTGGAGCAGGCTCCTGGCAGGACCTTGTGGACCCGTGGAGAGAGGAGCCCACGCTGGAGCAGGTTTACTGGCAGGACTTGTGACCCCATGGGGGACCCACACTGGACCAGTCTGTTCCTGAAGGACTGCACCCTGTGGAAAGAACCCACGCTGGAGAAGTTCATGGAGGACTGTCTCCCCTGGGATGGACCCCATGCTGGAGCAGGGGAAGAGTGTGAGGCATCCTCCCCCTGAGGAGGAAGGAGCGGCAGAAACAGAATGTGTGATGAACTGACCACAACTCCCATTCCCTGTCCCCCTGCCCTGCTCGGGGGGAGGAGGTAGAGAATAATAGGGAGTGAAGTTAAGCCCGGGAAGAAGCAAGGGGTGAGGGAAGCTGTTTTTAAGTTTTGGTTTTATTTCTCAATCCCCTACTCTGATTTGATTACTAATAAATTAAGCTAATTTCCCCAAGTTTATTCTGTTTTGCCTGTCACGGTAACTGCTGAGTGATCTCTCCCTGTCCTTATCTCGACCCAGTTGAGGAGGGGGAGTCATAGAGTGGCTTCAGTGGGCACTTGGCATCCAGCCAGGGTCAACCCACCACACCAGCCTCCTGTGGCTGTCCCACAGCATTCCTGCTGTGGATTACAGGACAGGATAGACATCATCAGCTGGCACCATCCCTCTGTTACCGCTTTGACATGACTACCTGTGCCTGTACGTCACCTTTCCCTGCAGCACCAGGACAGTCCAACATCGATGCCAGGGAGATGGGTGGTATTCACACACCAAGGTGGTGAGTGCCTTCACATGCCACGGCGGCATGACACCTCAGGCACCGCGCTACCACACCGAGCCACAGACCTGTCTGCATGGCACCTCCTGCCCTCTGGCAGGGAAAGGGAAAGGCAACTCTCCTTGACATGAGCTACTTCTGGTGATGCACAAATGGCTCCCATACAACTACTTGACTGTGAGCTGCAGACCCAAGATGTAATACAAATAAATTCTTTGCTATTTAAAGCAATGTTGTTCATAGCTTCACATCAAAGGCCCTGCAAGCATTTGACTCACAATCACAGCAACATATGACTGGAAACCAGAAGAATAAAACCTCGTTTCAGTGGAATCTTACAACAAAAGTTGTTGGTTTTCTTTTCTGAAACACAGCCAGAGAGACTTCTGAAATGCTGCAACAAGGTCAGAGTGGCATCAGCAATTGTCCTGAGGACACACGGTACAATGCACAGTTTTGACAGGAACACGACAATACTCAAATAAGCAACAAAACCAAAAGCCCAGTTTTTGCAACAGTAATGACATTTGTTTTGCTCTACCTTCTTCCCTTTCCCACTCCCCCACGACAACAGAAAAACAAAGGCAGATTAGTAGGTTGGAGATCAGAGCGCTACCTCTGGCAACATGTCTACTGCTGAGACCAAAGTCAGTAAGGAACAGCTTACAAGAAGATAGTGGTTTAAAACAAATAAATCAAGTGTTTATATCAGAAACAAAAAATTCTCCACACTTAAAGAAAGTGATTTTTCATGTGTATAAGATGAGGAAGTTGGCAAAGCTGTCATGACTTAAAGACAACCAGAATTACTAGAATTAACCATTCTCTGCTTCAGTGTACGTCTTGACTTCAATCCCGTTAAAGAGCGAAATAGGAGAAAAAGTGAGAGAAGTCCAGACAGGCTACACTGCAAGACAGTGCTGAGTGACTCTGCCTGAAACTGAAACAACAAAGACTTGCCTGAAACATAAGAGATATCAGAGGTTGATGGGATTGTGCCAAAGACTGAAGAAATCCAATCACACTTACATGGAGAACTGTCACACATCTCACCTGCAGGGAGTAAATCAGAGAGACAGATATAAGAAAGACATCTGCAAAGGCTTCTGAAAAACCCTGCTATGTGTGTTCATTCGCAGAATATTGCTGCTTACTGATATGTGTATAGAAGTGAATTCATCTACATCCAAGGCACTGAAGCTGAAAAACATCCTTATGCTTAAAATGTGGATATTATACACAAAAAAAAAAAAAAAATCTCTCCTAGCAGATTCACAGTCCAGGCACAGTCAGAATCCCTTTTGCTTCCTGTCCTGCAACATCAACACAACTGAGAGTTAACTTTCTCCCATATGGTTTCATAATTTTGTATGTGTTGAATGCTTTATTACTTGTCATGGCACACAGCACAGGAAACCTTAAGTGCCAAAGTTGCAGCACTTTTTAAAGCAGACCTAAGCTTGGAGACAGGGGTGATAGATTGATTAATTTCAGGGTAATACAGGATGGGATTTGCCTCTGCTAGCTTTGGCTATCCAGAATGTAAGCTCTTGCTTTAAGAATTCGTCCAGGCTCTCCTTATCATCAAAAAAAAAAAAAAAAAAAAAAAAAAAAAAAAGCAGGCGGCTGCAGAGCAATTCACCTGAGAGAAATGTCCATCACAACTGGAAACACACCAGGAAATGCTCCTCTCTCCCTGTCGTCTTAAAATATAGAGATCATAGACTACCCAATCGCGCACAGTCAAAGAAAGCAAAGGAAAAACCATACACTGGTGATAGGGAATCCTTCGCCATGACAAGGGCTTGGATACCACAGAGGACCACAACGGTTGTCCGTACTAGAGATCAGTCTTCGTTTATACCCTGACATGCACCTTTGAAATGACAGGCCTAGGATTTAGGAAAGGGTCATACACTTAAGATAGCATCATACGGACTGTATTGGTCTCACAGAGCAGGGACACATGGAAATGTCTTGATATGCTCCTAAAAAAAATGTCCAAAGAGTCTTGGCTGTGCACTGACCTTATGCAGTTTGATTGTATCTTAGCTAACAGCCTTTCACTCCTGCTAAATGGACGAGTGCCATCAAATAAATTCCATGTTCAGTCATTAATTCAATAATTCTGACATCAGGAAAGAAATGTTTATCTATTACTCTGGGTTTTTTTCCTCACAAACCAGTGTAGTTTGGAGCAAAAGAGCATGACAGTTATAAAGGTAAGGGCAGGCTTATTTTGTACACGACAAGCATAACAAGAATATGTATTACAAACTCTAGCATTGAAACATAAAGTTCTTACATTGTTAAAACTAATTATCTATTTCATATTTTAGTTCTTATCATCTCCTCTTAATCCACTCACACAACTTTTTGTCAGGCACTAAGGTCCTGGTAAAGTAAAACAAAACACATCTTCAACAAACGTGACTGAAAATGGATTCTGCCTGATGTAAGTACATTTATTCTTTTTTCCTTTGCTTGCATTTTGACAATATGTTCTTATTTAGTAATATCATACATTATTTTATTAAAATTAGTGGTGATATTATTTATGCAAATAGAAGCAACTGAGCAAGAAGTGATACGGTCCCCCTCATCTTACTGCAGTGCTGTCCGTACCCTCACCTGTTAATTGTTGCCTGCTGAGAGACTGCATAAGTAAATAAGGAGTTACTCGCTTTGTAACCATCATGATTATATTTGAGTTTAAGATCTTGCGGAAATGCCTTTCTTTTTACACTCTCCCACGAGAGAAGGAACAGACTTAAATACTTTTGGCTCCCTTTATGCAGTACGCTAACCTCCACCCAAAGCAGGAAAAGACAAAGGGCTTTATAAGAGCTGTAATGCTTGAACGGGAACCAAATTCTGGGAAGCATCAGTGTGGGTCGGATGAAGGGATCAGCTGCAGGCTGGAAGCCAAAGGTGGGATGCTGCCAGCCGTGCTGCACGTACAATACCAGGGCTCTGCTGATAGCTGGACGGATGGTCTACAGAGAAGACAGCAGACCAGGTGTTGACCCTGCTTAGATTTTCAAAAGCTTCAAGCATAGCTTCACAGGAGAATATTTTGGTACAGCTTTTGGCCTTTGCTCTGCAAGATGCACCTGGCAAAGCACAGACTTGCTCTACAGGGTGTCTGTCCTTTGAATCTTGAAAGGTCTGGATGTGAGATACCGCTGCTGTTGTTTATATAGGCTTGATCCTTTCTTTCCCATTTGTTGCCCATGTGTGTTTGAAGCAACTGATGTAATTAAGCTGTCATTTGCCAGCACTTTGCACAACCCCCCCAACAATTTCCTGGCCACCTGGCAATGGAAGACTGTCACCTCACGGACGAAGACTCAGTGCTCATTCACAACAAACATATCAGCACAAAACTCATAATTTTTACGCAGGGATCAAGGTATTATTAGACAAATAAATACCATCAGAAATCAATGCAGAATTGTATACTTCATTGAGGAGGAGGAAAGACACCCAGGATACCCACAAATCTGATTTTTCTAAGGTACCCATCCCCACAGTATTTGTCTGCAACCATATAAAGTATGCATGTCTGTGAAATTATCTGTACATCTGTTTCTGGGTATAGAAGAACTTGCCAAACCTGTGATCATTTGCACACTTCAGCATGTTCTAATGGAACCAAAAACCATTGTTCTCAAGAAGCAAAATCTCAGCTGTGCAGTGCAGTTCCCCAAAACTTATTTGTTTGTTTCATAGCAGACTTGACAGATCTTTGTAAAACCAGCCAAAATTTCTCCAGCTATAAGAATTGACATGATCACTAAATACATTCCAAAGATTTCCTGGCATTTTCTTGCATATCTGTTCTGTGTATTTCCTTAATTGTTCAAAGAATAATAGTGGTTCCTCATTTTTCAGAAGTTTCTGGACAATATTTTTTTTGCCAAGCAGAAGAAAAATCACATTAAAAAGATGATCCATTATTTAAAGGTGTTAGATCAAACCAATCCCTACTGTAACTTTCTCAAATCCAGCAGTGCTATTGAATTGTGGTGGATTCACCATTGTGATGAATTAGCACATATGCTTTTAATGTACTGACCTTGCAGTGCAAAATTAATATGACATTACTTTTGCATTGTCATGATGATATTATTATTGAGTTTATATTCCCAGGCTTTAGATTTTTTTTTTAGTACAGGTAACAGCAATGCGTGGGCAAAAGCCAAAAAATCTCCCCCAGATCCAACCAGATAGAAACACACAGGAAAACCTTCGGTAAACATTGGCTTATCTTGGGGTTATAGCTGCTTTCACTACTGGGAAAGACCATACTAATTCATCTGCCACCCAGGCTACATAACTTCTAATGGAAATAGTTTTAAATACGGTGCAACAGGACGTGGTAGCCTGTTTAATTACAGTGTGTCCACCTGCTCAGCTCATATCAGGGGCAGGACTGCTATCAGCTATGTTTAAAAAACAGCCTCAGATTTATTTTCAGGTGAAACTTTAATCTTAGTGTTTACTGCATTTGAAACCAGTGTTTTCAGCATGTTTCTGCCTCCAGAAGGTCTTAACATGCCCACCTAGTCATAAGATGGATGATAAAAGTACAGTATAGGAAACAAACAAAAAGGAGACTCTTGGAGGCTGATTGCCCAGTTCCATGTATTTTCTAAAAGTCATACATTTATAGAATTGGTCCCTGCCCTTCTAGGGAGCTTGAAGAAGGATAAGATAACCCAAGTCCAGTTAAGTACTGAAGAGGATCTATCCAAAGGGGCCGTCTTATTACAGTGTGGCATCACCATAAGACTGGGGAGGCTTTTTAGTCCTGTGCAGCTTTTAGGGGCAAATTATTCCTATGATGGACTCCCAAAGTCTCATTTATCAGCAGCTGCAACTGCTGATGTGATATAACAGTGCTAGTACAGGTCAGACTCACTCTGGGTGTGTTACATTGAAACCATATTTATCTGTGCTGCTCATAACCGAAATATCCAAGCACCACATAAGCAGCAGTGAATTCAGTTTAATTTGCCAGGGAAAAATACAGCGCCACTCCCCATTAAAAGTAAATGCCCTAACAAAGTCAATGAGCAGTGCCTTTTGAGAAAAAAAAATTGCAATGTCTTCTGCAGGAGTTCAGTAGGCATCCCTTGGTATACCATTCTCTGTGGACTAGAAACCCAGCACGCCACCCCTGAAGCTGTTGCTACAGGAGCAAATGGTCCCCCAGGACACGCACAACCTCAAAAGAAGCCCCTTGTTCCCAAAGCGAATTGCCCTGGGCTGGAATGCAGTAAAATTCCTTGGTTGGCATTGATTGACTGCAAGATAGTGGGTGGTATCAAAGGATCAGAACATTTCTTTTCGTGTCAAGGAAAGCAGGGTGAATTCCCAGGGAGGAGGAAATTCCAACACATGTGAAGAGTCCTAGATCCTGACCCTTGCTTCAGGGATGGTGTATACTCTGTATACCAAAAAATATATGTACCTCTTGTATTTTAAAGAAACAGTGTGAGCAAGAGCCGTTGCGGGACTCAGGAGGAGTTTAATCACCTCCCTAACCAAATCATAGAATCATAGAATCATAGAATCATTAAGGTTGGAAAAGACCTCTAAGATCATCAAGTCCAACCATCAACTAACACCACCATGACTCCTAAACTAGGCCCTGGAGTGCCACGTCTACACCTTTTTTGAACGCCTCCAGGGTTGACGACTCCACCACCTCTCTGGGCAGCCTGTTCCAATGCCTAACCACTCTTTCAGTAAAGAAATTTTTCCTGATGTCCAATCTAAACCTCCCCTGACGCAACTTGAGGCCATTCCCTCTCGTCCTATCGCTAGTTTCTTGGGAGAAGAGTCCAACACCCAAATCGCAACTGCTCCAAATTGGAGGGGAGCTGGACAGGCACTAACAAGTCTGCTGCTTTCAAAATGGAGCCACCAGTTGACTTTGAGTGCTTTCAGCCCTGCTGCTAAAGAGCCACACTTCAAATCTCACCCAATGACTTAGGCAACCATATCCCACCTCAGTTCCAGCTTAGGTGGAACTGAAACAGAATGACTTTTGCTTTTTTTAGTGTGATAAATTAAACCTACTCCTGAGATCAGCATGGGTGCCAGGATCAGATTGTGCTGCATGTCTCTGCAAGCATGATCATTGAACAGACTAAATCTAAGCTAAGATCACCTCAAATGAAAAGCCACCTCATCCTTGTAGCTCTGAGGGGCATTCTGCAATTTCACTGTAATCTCACATTTCTCAAGGACCAGGCTTACATTCTGGCAGGGCTAGTGTAAGAGTTGTACCTGTCGGTGTTTCCAGAATTCCTCTCAGCTGGATTCAGCACTGCTGATAAAGGTGTGCTAACTCTTATCAAAAATATGTTTCCATATGGAGGAAGTTGTGTCCTTAATTGCAAAAAACAGCCCTACTGCAGAGCAGGCTGTAAAAGAAATTATTGTCCTTTGGAAAGTGTCTGGATGTCACTAGTCTTATGTCACTAGACACAGTCTTATATCACTTTATGTGAATTACCTGTTTTGCAAGGTTTTTTTAAAAAAGCATAGCGGATGCCATTTGCAATGGTTTAAAATATTATGATAGAACACAGATGAAAAAATATCTATGTGATAGTAAGGATGAAGGTAATTTTCTTCTCATTGTGTTCAGACTCCAACAGTATTGAGCTGCAACATAACAGACAACAGCCCAATGTGCCCTTCCCCAAGCCACAGTGTCTGGGCAATCAATCACTAGCAATGGGTCAAGCTTTCCTTGTTGTTTTTTGTTTGGGTTCTCTAGTCACTTTTAACTCTTTCTGAAATCCCAAGCTCTTCTAGTCATTCTAACACAATTCAAGGGATTTGTGTTTCATTCTTAAACCTAAAACAGTTATTGCATCATTTATGCCAGCAGAAGTCTGTGCCTGGGCCTGATGAGCAGTCCTCAGGCAGTTGCTGTCTTCACTGGGGTTTGGCCTGGACCCACTTAACTTGTATTAAAGTATAACATCACCTACACACATGGTCCCACGAGACACTGATGAACCTGCTCCAGGAAAGGGGGGAGGGCAGAGGAAGGCAAACCTCCACGTTGCCTTTTGTCTCTGCTCTTACATTGGTGGTGTAAACATTGTTGAGACTTTATCAAGAAAGACCCTTCTGACAGAGAAACCGCATCAGATTAAGCCTCAAGGTTAACCTCATTTTACAAACAGGTAGAGAGAAAAAACACAGTAAGCTTTAAAAAAACCCCAAGCCTGCTATGTAAAGTTACACACTCATTTCTAGGGATAAATTCTGGCTGCCGTACTGGAACAGAAAGGACAGAGTCACCGCAGAGTGTCTCCTCACACTTTAGCTAGCTTGGAGGTGTCCCTATGAATAAGTCAGGCCTTTTGAGATCCACTGAGCTCATCTTTGAGAGTTGCCTGCCCACGATTTGTGGAGGTGGGAACATGCAGGGAAATGACATACAGCCATGCAGGAGAAGTGGCCACATCTGTGTTAGCAACTACAGTGATCCAGGGGAGCTCTCTGGCCATAAAGGCAAAGCGACAGCACAGCTTTTGTCCACACAGCTAAACTGTTTTCTCATCCCTAAAAGAAAGAGGGTAGTCTTGTCCAAACAGCCTCTCTCTGTTCTGGTCAACTCTGACAAGTGCCACCTCTTGGAAGCTTACCATTTACAGAAGTCTTGGCTTTTATTTCATTTATTGTTTCATTTATTCATTGGGATTACTTTTTAAGGAGGTTGCTAGACATGATCAGTCCAAATCACCAGGGATAGAAGGGTCAATGGGCCAAATGTGAATGACCATTTGGAGATGTTCAAGACCACATCAGCTACAAACCAATTTTTGATTATTAGAAAAGTGAAGGTCAAAATATAAAAAAAAAAAAAAAGTCAAAAGAAAGAAAATGAATGATGATGTAGATTTAAATGTAGATTATAAGCTATGAATTTTAACACAAAAAAACTGCTAAGTGAAGCAAAAGGATGCAAATCTATGGGAAATAGGGCTAACAATAGTCAGAAGGACACTTTGAACTTAAAGGTAGTAAAAGGGATCCTAACAGTGGAACTGGAAATTATAAAATCGCCAAAAATAGTCCAGAAAAGGCAGAAGTGTTCAATAAATAACTGTTGTATATTTGGCCAAGGATCAGATGATGTGAGCATTTCATAAGAAAATCATGAAACAATTTTCACTCCAACAGTGCATCAGAAGGACGTCAAATAAGAGCTACTGATCTTGGAGATATTTATAGTGCTTAGTCTCAAAACTAGCATATGAGAGTTTAAAAGGAGCTATGTGAAAACCCCTCCAGACCATTAGTGTTGATTTTTCAACAACTCTTGTAATACTGGGGCAGTTCCAGAAGACAAGAAAAAGTAACGCAACACCAGTACTTTAAAAAAAAAAAAGAAAGAATAAATGATACAACTCAGGTAATCACAAGATTGTCAGACTGACTAACATCAATCCCAGGCAAAATGAAGGAATGGCTGATACAGGACCCAATTAATAAGGAATAAAAGAGAGTCAGTATAATTATCATCACTCAGCGGGGGCTTTTGGCAAATAGATCCTGTCAAACTAACTTGATATCTTTCTCTGATGAGATTACAAATTGGCTGATAGAGGTAATGGTGTCACTATATTTGGGCTTCTACAAGACATTTTATGCAGTTAGTACCATATATTGCAAAAAACGTTGATTAAGAATGCTATGAAACAACACTGCACACATTAAATGGATTAAAACTGGCAAGCAGTTACATACCAGAACGTCACTGTAAAGATGTGTGTTTTTAGTGAGGTTCAGTGGGGATCCAGTCACAGTCCTACATCAGTTAACTTTTTTGCCTGAGATGCGGAAGGAAGCATAAAGTCGTCATTGATGAGAACTGTAGATAACACAAAGACTGGGTGAGAAGTATATAATTAAAAGATGATAGATGGCTGATGCAGAGGGATTTATGGTGCTTTATGATGCATCAGAGGTGATGTATGATGTTATACACACACACACTTTTCCCCACATATACATAGACCAGCAGGAAGATGCATAAAACAGGGAATATAAAAGCAAACATTCAATGCTTAGCCAAATTTTACCACATGGGAAGGTGGACAGAAGAAAAAACCATGGTATTAAGACCAGCTGGTGGTCATATGTCTAGAAACAAAGGAAGGAGGGCATCTCTGGGGACTCAGTTTGGAGAAACAGTGTCCCTTATGAATATGAGATCTCATGCAAGCAGGAACATAACTCCCAGGATAGAACATGTGTTCTCAGTTCAGTTCTGTGGCCAAAAAAGGAGCCCCAGATCTCCTAAAAAGATGAAGAACTGGTTCTGCTTTTGCACTGAATGTTGATGTAATCACGACTGGAATATCGTGTCCTGGAAAGGACATTGATAACTGAGAGGGATCAAAGCAGCACTGAGAAAGATTAAAGAACAAGACGAAGCATCTGTTAGTAACACTGCAGGAACTCATTCTATTTAGTTAATGAAAGAAAAGGTTAAAAGGTAATTTGATGAGTTTGTAAGTACCTATGAGGGAATACAACTTTGCTAATGGGTTATTCAGTTCAGCAGACAAAGAAAAGCAAGTACATGAAAGTTAAGGCTGGAGATATTTACAATGGAAATGAGATGCAAAACTTGTTTTTGGTAGAAAACAGTCTTTGAAGCACATTTTCTCACAATGGCAATTTTTAAACAAAGACTGAATATTATGCTGAAAGCCAGTACCGTAGACCAAACACAAATCAACCTAGAAGAGTCCTACAGCCTGTGATACACAAGAGGTCAACCAAAGGACCTACTTCTGCCCTTACTACCTATTTATGGGGCAAAACCGAGTATAACTGGCATAGGGATATCTCCCTGCGTCTGCAGAGAGCCTGAAATAAGAAATCAAAGAGGTCAGCACTGCCACCAGGCTCAGTAATGTTAGCACCAAGGCTTGCTGAGCTGGAGTGCCCAGTGCAACACCAGCAGAAGGTTGTAAATCTGATGGTGGGAAAGAGAGAAGCAGACAATCATGCTCCTGCAGGTGTACTGCAGTTGGCTGTTGAAGCAGTGAACTGCTGGAGACCAGTGACCTACCACACCAATGAGGTGATATAGCATACTGGGGAAAGTAATAAAGCTATAGAATGGGATTCAGTGATTCCTAAGACGCCAAGATGGTTAGCCCTCCCCAGAAAGTGATGCTACAGCGGGGCACTCACCCTTAAAAATTCCCTTACAAGAACTGTGAATTCTGGATGCTAAATCCTATGTCCTTACTACCTTACTACCAACACTACCCTATAAAAGGAAGGGAAAATACTATTAGTCCTGTGAGAATAACATGCAGCAGATAAACAAAGAGGAAGAAACCAAAACCAGTCTATAAATTACAAAAACATTTTTTATATCTATTATCAAAAGGTACACACAGTGAAACGTATAGAATGATGTTTGTAGAAAGGTTGTGGACACAGGAATCATGGGAAGAGAAACAAAAAGAAGCAGTAAGAGGAGTAATTCTTAATAGAAGCAGTTTGTAATAAAAGGAAAAGCCATATCTAAGATTGTGTTGTGTGGTATATAATTCAAGATTTAATCTAAATGTACCAATTTCCTTCACAAAACAATAGGTGATATTCTAAACTGTCAAATTAAATGGAGGGAAAATATTATCTGCCACCCACTGCTTCCTGCATTTTGATAGTTAAAACCCTTCACTTTACTTGCAGAGTGCTTTAATTTGAGCCTTATGTTTTCAATTTCTCTCAGATCAAGCTCCTCATCTCCCTGAATTCTCCATAGATTCGAGACTGGCGTGAGAATAACAGAGGCAATCACTCGCTGTTAACAATGGCAAGTACAAAATAAGCAGGAAAGAGACACACTCCTTGCCAGGCCTTGTAATTACAAATTTGGCTTGGTTCATGCAAGTTCAACTCAATCCAGATTTTTCTGTAAATGTTGAGGGTCCAAATCCAACAGAGAAATGTTGCTGGAATTGCACAAAGGATGAAATTAACCCAGACAGCTTAATGCCTGTGTGTTTCTCATGTGCATGTCTCCATTTGGTTTGTCATGCAGGAAGTGCATGCACAGATTATAAACCATCAACAAAAGCATTTTATGAGGAGCAGCTGGAAAATTTTTCAATTCCAAATACATTGCAGGTATGGGTCTTTTCAGTCAATGCACAGACTTTTTTGGCTTTTGTGCTAAAGGCTTCAGTGCATGGGCACAGTCCAGTTACACTTTTAACTTCTTTCCATTGGTGCTGCTTGAACCCCTTCGGTTCTTGCAGCCCTGCCACAGGGAAAGCCTCCCCTCCCCTTGCCGCTCAGTGGGATGGCTGATGTGAGCAAAATGATCACTGAACTGGTGTTCACCAGGAAGAATTGGATTCAAAAGTAGGTGGTGAATACCCCCAAAAAAGGGACATTTCCAGAGCAGTACCAGACTCCAGAAACATACAGACGACAAGGTTAGCCAGAGGAGTCCTCCAGCCCAGAAGTGTATGATGTCACCATGGCCGATGACCTTTTCCAGCTGCAGTTCAGGACGTTTGGTGTTGCAAATGCTTAGGTGCAAGCAAAAATAGACACAAAGTGAATATAGGG
This sequence comes from Fregata magnificens, assembly GCA_013389945.1. Taxonomy (NCBI): domain Eukaryota; kingdom Metazoa; phylum Chordata; class Aves; order Suliformes; family Fregatidae; genus Fregata; species Fregata magnificens. The sequence goes on from WAAD01026174.1 coordinate 100,347, forward strand.
TAAAATCAACTAGTCTTTATCAATCATATAAAGGCAAAGCCAACTTTAGTCGTGTTAAATTTGCCTACAATGCGGGCTTACATATGCACTGTTTAGCACAAACAGTGTAAAATTTCTGCTGGATGCATGAAAGGACCAATTCCCTCCCATGCACAAACTAGTTCTTTAGGCTTTTTCAGATCCTTTTCAACATCTTTACCTTTGACCAAGAAGAAAAAGAAATTAGTTCAACTTTTTTTCTTTGTAGCACTTATGCATTTAGTAGAAGGAAACTGCATTTTTTTCTTGCCCAATCAAGGCTATAAATTACCTCCTGGCTGAGAATTTTACAAAATCAATTAACGAATAATTATTTTTTGACTAATAGTACTCTCTCTTAAACGCTTAAGGCAAGGGTAAGAAAGGCTATGATATTCAAGGAAGTGATCAATTTCCAGAGTAATAAGTGGTAATTCAAAGGTGTGGTTCAGCTCCTTCATAATCTGGACAGGTTTGTTAATGCTCTGAGAGTCTGAGGACTGATTCGGCTCTGCATACTAGAGTCTTCTTAGAACATACATGGTCCTCGATCGCAATTCTATTCCATTCAAACTTTGGAGAATTTCTTTATCAGTTCTTTTTTAGGCTAAAAGTGTCTATAAACCTCTCTGTGGTGTGTTAAGTCTTAGAAAACACAAATGTGAAACAGGGAGAGAACTTTCTTTTTTTCTGTTTTTGCAGCATATGAATCTCCTTGTTTTAGTTCAATGTGGGTTAGTCAAACCTTCTCCCTCATTTTTTAGGAAGGGAGTGTTTCTGAGTAAGTCACATCCTTCAGGTCTCTTGCTAAACCAAAGGCTGGGGAGCTGTAGATAAAGCTATAGCCTCTCCATAGGAGAAGTATCACTGCTCCTATAGCTCTACTGAACTCCCCTATAGTGATGCCACCCTGGGACCTCATTATCCACCTGAGGCTGAAAGCAGCCCTGCACCGAAGCAGATGTTAAGCTAACATTACAGATTTCAGAGGCCACAATCTCAAAAAACAGGCTAGTGAGTGCGTGGACAGCTCCATCAATAGTCATTACAATGAGGGTACCTAACTGATTCTGGGAAATTATATTCAAATATTTAAACAAGACTCTTACTATCCATAATGACCGTAAAAACCCCTACAATGAAGCACTACCCATTTGTAATTGCTGATTATATGCTGGGGTTTTTAACTGAGGCTTTTTCCTTATTTGCCTTATTATCACAAAATTGGGCAGAGATAGTTAATATAATGCACACAAAAAAATTAGACCTCGCACAGAGCAATCTGTACTTTCCTTCTTCATTTCTAGGTTTATTAGGGATAACACTAAGCAATTTCATGTTAAGGCAGAGTGAGGCATAATTGAATACATTTTCTCTCATGTTGTGTATTGTTTTATATAGCAAAAATACGAAGAACAGGTTTTCACTGAACAAAATAAGGATCACTTCATTAACATCTTAAGGCCATTGCCAAACACAGAGACATATGTGCACCTGCTCAAATTCTCTGGTTTTTTTTTCCCCTCCTCATAGCTCGGACACGCACATAGTTAAGAAATAGCTTGGAAAACAGCTATGCTTGCAAAACATCTCCCTTTCCAGGACAGAGAGCTGCTTACATTATAGCTATGTTTATCCAAACAAAGTTCTGTGACACTTCATTAAGACATAGCGAACATGAGTGGTGGTATCCTGTCATCTACCTGCAAGATGAGTGAAGAAAAAGCTGTGGTCCTGGTGCTGCATGAACCCACTTTCGCTCCTACCTTTACGTGCTGGGTGTCCCCCTCAACGTATCCTCAGTGGTTGACCTTCAAAGGCAGCCTGCAAGAACAGGGAGGAGGTGGGCTTAGGATTTTTATATCTGTTCGCTCCCAGTCCTGACCTAAACGGTCTCCATGTTCTCTCTGAGAGACATGTGGAGTGGGAGGCAATGGTAGACACCACAGGCTCCCCATGTGCTGTCTTCCCTGGACTGAATGTTACCCTCTTAATCAACTTCTTAATGACAACAGTTGGGTTCCAAGGTTGAAACTGGCAGCCTGCAAGCTCTTTCTGTTGCACAACAGTATCTGCAGGACAGATGTGTTTGGATCATATTTTTAGTGAGTGTTCATGAGCTGTTTGCTGGATGGTAGCCCAGTGTGCCTCCAGGTTCAGCTCAATTAAAGGAGGGAAATGGGGTGCCTCAGCAATGTCCACAGAAAAATGCATGAATGGCCAAATCCTCAGCATGACGAAAGAGAAGAAAACACAGGCGTTTGGCCTTAATCAATGTGTTTCCAGTGGGAGCTCTCTGCATCGCTGTCTTAGCTGTCCCCTATCTACTTTGACCCCAGTGAAGTGGCTGGAGAGCAGAAACCAACCCAAACAAGGTCTCTGTGAAGCTTGGTCCAAGCCTGGCACCGAGTGCAGCCCCTGCTCTCTGGGTAGCCCTTTCCGAGAGCCAGCAAAGACGTGCAGGCAGAAAGGAGGGAAGTACAGGTGCCATTTTCCTCCAGAGACTAGTCATGAGCTCATGAGTAGAACAGGAAAAGAAAGTTCACCCTCACAAGGGCTGCAATAACTTGTTTTTCCTTCCTCCTGACTTGAGAAAGGAGGACCTGTGCCCGAGAGGAAAGGCTGAGACAAAATGGGCGGTGCTTGTATGTGGATGAATGGTAAATAGATACCTTCCGTCTTTAGGACAGGCAGTTGTTGTGCTGGCTTGTATTGAGTGTTTTCACTGGACAAAACGATTATTTTAAAGGGATCCTCAAACGCCGTAACCAGATGTGCACTGTGTGTGCATCTTCCTGAGCTACCTCGGCTGGTTTCCAGCCTCTTGTCTACCTATTCTTCTTGATCTCTCTCACCTTTAGCTGCATAAACAAACATGCTTTGCCAAACACTGAGCATGATTTCACTTCAGGGAAATATTTCTTACATGCTTCCTATTGATTCTGTGGAGAAAAAGAAGAGACTCTATATTATTTAGGATCCATGCACTAAGAGAGTAACTGAATTATTCCTACAAGTATAATTTTAGAAGAACAAGTATTCTGAAGGCTGGATAAAACTCTATTGTTTAAATTATTTAAACACTAATGCATTAACATACTAGTATGTCTGCATTAATAACATATAGGGAAAAAATAGTACATTCGGCAGTAAAATGTTCTAGTAAGCTGCTAATAAAAAAAGAAATTAGCATAATGTAGCCATTCTAATTTAATAATCTTCAGCTTTTTATGATATACAGCAGAGTAAGCAAGCCTTGTTTGTTGCTTACACATACACATTTTATATGTATAAATATATTTGACATCAGTTTATATGCACAGCTATGTTCTTTCCTAAGGATTCATACATCAAATGATATTTAAATTATAACTGGCTCCAAAAAAAACCCCTGCTGGGATATTCAGCAACTAAATGAGTTCATTCAGAACTATTAGTGATCATTTTCAAACAGGAGTTACAGAAATAAGAGAATACGCCTATTTTGTGTGATTAATCAGGACATTTTATCTGCCAATGCTTCTTAGAATAGCTAATTGGTTTTCCAGCATCTGTGCATGGTAGATCTTGGTTAGCTGTGCATTAACAAAGGGCAACTCACTGACCCTGCACAGTCAGACATCATTATTTTCAATCCGACCAGTCAGTTTCTAGAGTAAATTACAAATCCATCGAATATTTCTGTTTGTTGTGCCAGTCAGGGAGCTCATACATTTGACCCAAATGGAACCTTGCTTGCTTTCTGGCATTAAGAGATAAAAACTGAATTGAATTTCTTGTTTGTTTGATGGTGTCTTTTAGAAAAATTGCCACCTGCCTTTTTGTTTGGAAAAAAGTCTTTTTTTCTTTTTTTTTTTCTTTTTTTGGCTTAAAGTGAGAAGAAAATACACATCTGATAACACCTGTGAGTATTGCCCTACCTCTCAAAAAGATACCACTAGAAAGGACAAACTTAGCTTTGACTAGCTCACATATTTTAAATTAAGTATTGCCCTAATCATCTCTTTAAAACTTGGTATTGCGTGAAGTAGGTCAGGAATAGATTCTGGCTTGGAGCAGGCACGTCTGCCTGCAAAAGTGTGTGAAGTTGCCCCTTCCTCTTTCAGGTACAATTATCCTGGTATTTTGTCACAAATGGGTACAAGTAAGTGGGATTGTTTGTGTTTGATGTCTTCCCAGGAGGAAATAAGCAGAGGAAATGAAAACGTCCTTTAAAATAGTTCCACAGCAAACCTCCTCTCTTCCTCCCTTTTCCCACTTTCCCCTCATTTCCTTTCTCAAAGAATAACCAGAGAAGAAAGGATGATGAAGGTGGCTATTTGCTAGGCAAGAAATGACTGAAACCTTCTGTTTATAATGCTAACCTTGAAACAAAAGTAATAGTAATCATGTGTTAAGTCAGCTATTTTTCCTCAAGCACCCGCTATGTTTTTTCAACACCTGGTTTAAAGTATTTACAGATTTTCTTTGAGCATATGGCATAACCCTTGGAAAGAAAATGCTATAGTATGAGGAAGAGGATGTTGGTCAGCAGTCGGAAGTCTGGGAACACCCAAGTGAAGGTTTTGCTCTGTCAGCTCAGGCACGTGCGAGGTGTTCCCATCACTTTCTGCCATTTCACTATCAGTGTAATGCAGGCATTTGTGCCAAGGTGCTAGGTTGATGATTAACATCTGTGTTCCCAGGAGTCAGGACACGAGCATGCTTGCTGTTCACGGACCCCTGAGGAAAGGAGAATCAGAAATCTGAATTTTGAGTTCTCAGTCAAAGAAGAGACATCAAAGTATTTTGGCTGTCTGCAGATGCCTCGGCAATAAGGTGATGTGCAGCCATGTGCTGCTGCCATCTCTTCCGTTAGCATCCCAGAGGGAGCTATGTAACACACCAGGGAAAGGAAAGACATATCAGCAGTATCGTAACTTACGTAGACACATAACTCAGCCACCAAGACATCTGTGCTGCAGGAGCCTTGTCCCAGCCATGCAGTGATCAACAAAGGCCGCAGAGTTCCTACACGCTCCACGGAGAAAGGTAGACACACCTCTGCAGATAGTCAGGGCCACCTAAGTCAAAGGTTCACCTCTCTCCACTGACTATATAGAAAAGTTAGCCTTGAGGTGTCATCTTCCAGCTTCAGGCAGAATTTAAGAAAACTGCACCACGTGGCTTATTGTTCTAATAAAACAATACTTTCCTCTCCTTCACCCTCTTCGTTGAGGTATGTTGAGGATTAGCCACCTAGGAGCAGGACACAGGACTTCTTATGCCAAGGCAATCTCTTCCAGGGCTTTTAAAATGTTTAAGTTTCTTTAGAGCCCGTCTTCTCAGTGTAGGCTGGGAGAAACTACTGCATTAGTGATGGATATTATTGGCTGTAATATGAATGACTTAGAGCCAAAGGCCAGATCCAACAGTTTCCCAGGGAGACAAAATGGCCCTGTTACCTGGGCATTAGCCTGGGGTTTAGAACAGCTGGTCTTCCCTCCCCTTTTCACCACAAACCTCCTCTGTGCCCTTAAGTCAAATCCTTGATCCAAATCAAAGGAGTTTAGGTTCCCTGTTTTCAGATTCCCAGTGGTAAAATGAGAGTCATGGCTCTTTTCCACTTCAGAGGGATGTTACAAGGATATTACATGAAAAAGTGTGAAGCACTACAAACATGAGTATTTATGAGTATATGAGGAGAACATCAGAAGGTATAAATCTCCCCCTGCTCCCATACTAGCCTGCCCTTTCATCTTTTTGTTGCTGATGAGTTGAAGTAGAAATTGTAGCTGACATATTTCCCTTAACAAGGTGCTAAAGCCATTTCTTTTAGAATGGTGATTCCTACACAAGACCCATTTCCAAGCTCCCAGCTCCAGTTCCAGGTGCCACTCCTATTTCTGTGACTGAATTTATTTTGGGCTTGCAAAGACACTTGGGACTCACAAATGGCTATAGCTCTTCAAAACCACTCTTACTGGAAAGGTTTCCTGTTCCTACCAGGGAAGGAAGCTTTGTTTAAATGCAAATATTCATTTTCAATAGTATTGGCAGTTAAAACGTTGTGATATTAACACAATATGACAAAACTAAAAATGTGACATTGTTTTTCAAGCAAAAAGTTAGGCTGAGCAATAAATTTGAGTTCTAAAATTACCTCAATCAGAATGTCATCTAAGTCAACTATATTTTAACTTTTTCCTCCCCTTTTATCAATATTTAAAGTTGTCTTTACATCTCAATTCAGTTTTTTCAGTCCAAACATGTTCTTCCCCAACACTTGTAGGACTTAGCTCTTGTGTAGGGTCTTACTCATCTTTGCCAGGGCTGTGCTTCCCTCCAGTGATGGAGAAGGTGGCCCACTCTTTCATAATGTTGTATATACGCACCGAGTGAAATCAGACTGCTTTTATGACCTATTTTTAAAACATTCAGAGTTATTTACTGTTGTATTTATAAAATTGTGAGTAACAGGGCACATATTTTGAAAGAATATGAAGAATAAACAGGCTTGTTAGTGTATAATTATTGTGTATGAGTTTCTGGTTAGCTGTTTCTATTTCACAGGCAAATAGGATGCACTTGAAAGCTTCAGCATCAATTCAGCTCCAATACTGGTACAGCAGAAGAATATTTTCAAGGAGGGGTAGAAATGCCAAGTCCACTAATGAACTTACAGTACAATATAGTGAAACAGGAAAACACTGTTTATGGATTGCTTTCTCCAACATGGTACTTTTTATCCTGCAGAATAACACTTTAAAAGCACATTGACAAAATGTTTCTTTTCCCACTCAACAGTCTTTAGTTTTAGATTGAATGCTTATTTTATACATGTATTTAGATTAATCTAGCAAAACTACGTAGTAAATTACATTGAGAAAGTAGCAAAAGCGAGGGTACACTGAAGAAAGCAAAACAGAGTCTCATCCTCTAAAAGCAGTTTGTCCAAACCAAGGTTACTAGTTGAGTCCTCTCCTAGCTGTCTGCTCACCCAGCTGCCTGCAGTTTTCCACACTGGCTGCCACTCTCCAGAGCAAGCGCTGTCTGCTCTGACCAGGCAGGCCGTGAAGCAGCTCCAGACCGAAAGTCGGATAACTATATGCACCTACTTCGTCTCAGTCATGATGCCGCATATTTGCTCGGGCACGATGCTGCACCCACAGAGTACAGCTCCTGCACCACCCAGCCAAGGTGAAGCACAGGCAATGTTCAAAGAGGCTAGAGCCCGAGCCCAGGGACGTACCCTGCCATCACACTGTGCCTCTTGCCGCAGGGCTCCTGCTCTTGATCCAGGTTCCTACACCAATGGTAAATTACTGAAGCAGCAGCAAGAACAAAAACCAGAGGGTGGATATACCTGGAAGAGACTTGAGCATAAGCAAGCCCCTTGTCAGGAATGACAGAAAGCATCTAGCCAGGTCTCTCCTGTTCTACAGGGTAAGCTCCTGCATCTACCCTCTCAGTCAGCGAGCCATCACCTCAGCACCAGCACAGATGTGAGAGTCCATCCCCACGAAGACACTCAGAATCCAGAATGAGTTTTTCCTTGCAGGGAGCTGATGCAAAAAGTTGTTGCTCTTTCAGCGCACAGCCTACATTAACTTGCCTGAACTCGAGATTTGGACAAATCGAGATGGACTTGGTAAACCAGCCATCTAGGTTTTGAACATGAAAGTGTGCTGGAGAAACAGAACAAAGAAATTTAATCTTTTGAAGTCCTCATCACATTGGATTAATTTAGCAGGCCACGCTTCTGTTCTGTTTGCATTCTCACAAAGTGTTTGATTGACTTTGACATTAGAGTGAAATAGATGGATATTAATAAACGGATACAGATAATGAGCTAGAGATACAGATACCAGGATCAGATTGTTAATGCTTTTACACTCACACTTTATACACATGTCTATATATAAAAAATTGCTTTTGCAAACATCAGAATGTTCATTACACTATTCAGAAATGGAGGTTTACTGTGACAATCTGCTGAAAACTGCCTCTGCAATGATAACAGGAAATCAGACACTTATTTTGCTGGATTGCTCATAAAACTGACAGGCAGGCTCCGACTGAATCTGAGAAGCCTGCACCTGGTCAGAAAACTGTGAGATCTGACAACAGTCTCTCTGTTGCTAATAATTATGCACCAGTTTAATCACCAACCTCATGCTTAGCAAAATGAAAGCATAAAACTGGGTAAATGATGAAGCTATAGGTATTTAAATCATACAGCAGTTTTTGTTCAATTGGCATGGTGATGAGTTGCTCCTTTTTTTTAAAATTCTAGATGATGCTGACAGCATTTAAAACTGAGGTTAGAAATTACCGCAGAAGAATCTGACTTGTAACACATGTCATAGAATATGTCATTTTGCTCCGAACCAAATATAGATTGTTGATAGCTTAAATCAATAGCTCAAAACACCTGCAACGCAAATAAGATTAAAACTCTATTTGTTCTTCCTTATGCAGAATGGTCACTTCTTTGATTCCTATTTCGCATTCAAATTAGTTCAGCTGAGAAACACAGAGTATGGACATGTGCTGGTTTCAGCTGGGATAGAGTTAATTTCCCTCATAGTAGCTCCTATGGGGCTATGTTTTGGATTTGTGCTGAAAACAGTGCTGATAATACAGGGGGAAAACAAAGGGATGTTTTAGTTACTGCTGAGCAGTGCTTACACAGAGCCAAGGCCTGTTCTGCTTCTCACCCCACCCCACCAGCGAGCAGGCTGGGGGTGCACAAGAAGCTGGGAGGGGACACAGCCGGGACAGCTGACCCCAGCTGACCAAAGGGATATCCCATACCATATGACGTCGTGCTCAGCATATAAAGCTGAGGGAAGAAGGAGGAAGGGGGGCACTTTCGGAGTGATGGCGTTTGTCTTCCCAAGTAACTGTTATGCGTGATGGAGCCCTGCTTTCCTGGAGATGGCTGAACACCTGCCTGCCGATGGGAAGTAGTGAATGAATTCCTTGGTTTGCTTTGCTTGCATGCACGGCTTTGGCTTTACCTATTAAACTGTCTTTATCTCAACCCACAAGTTTTCTCACTTTTACTGGTCTGATTCTCTCCCCCATCCCACCAGGGGGGAGTGAGCGAGCGACTGTGTGGTGCTTAGTTGCTGGCTGGGGTCAAACCACAACAGGATGCAAGTTTGATAATATCGTTAGTAAAGTTGTCCTGGATCAATTTAAATCTATTACTCTTCAGAAAGAATTGAGAGATATCTCCATGGGAGGATAAAAGGTATTTCCAGGCACAACTCTCATCTATTGTCAGATATGTGTGTGCTTTGGTTTTGGGGGTTTTTTGTTTTCCCCTACAAGGAAGATGCACTATTATTTCTTTATGTTCTTTTAACCCTGTTATTCCATCACAACAAACTGTCTTCACTAGCATCATGCCTCGCATTTGACTGGCTTTTGGCACTGGCAAGTAGTCATAAAAGTGAAAACTTCAGTTAAGTACACTGTAAAAGAAAGTTAAAGGTAAAAAACCCAGGAGAACATGAGGCTCTTTTAGGAGCAATAAGGACACTGATCTAACTTCAGTCTTAGTATTGAACCAATACTAGTGAGTGTCCAAGCACCACTTGTCAGTGGTTGATGGAGATACCAGATAGCTTTGGTGCACGGTACGTGAACGCACTGTGAACTGCTCATGCAATTCCTTTTACGGAAAAATGCAGAGCTCTGCTAACACAGGCTGGCCTACACTTGAACGGCACCCTTCCTTTGACTGTCATGTACGTGGTATTTCCTGAATCCTGTGGCGTGCTCCTCATTTTGCTCTCCTGGGACCCTTGAAGGGCCAGGTAAACCTCAGTCCAGCAGCTCCCAGGAAAGAAGGGCATGAGGAAGGGAAGATAGGAGACCTCCTGTGATGTTCACTGCTCCTGGAAAGGATCAGGGGATAGCTGAACCAGGCTCTTCCTGCACCAGACAAGGGAGAAAAAAAGGAATAGCAGGCAATGTCTGCTGGTGGGACAGGTTGCCTCCAGTAACACTTCCACCTCTCCCACCCCAGCACACAGACACACACAACTTCAAACAGCAGCAGCAAGTCAGGCTCTGCTCCGGGCTGTGACAAGCTGGACAAGATGTTCAGCTGTCCTTGTAGCATTTTAAAATAAACTATCAAGTTGCTTAGTTTTATTCCCTCTCCTACTATAAGCTTGTCATATATACAGAACTGGGGCTATTTAACACATACACGGAACTGGGGCTATTTATCACATGTACAGAACTATTTGACATTTGACAGCTAGACAGTTTGAAGTTTTGATCAGCTAAAATATGCATGCCAAAATGAGACTCGCTTTATTTACCTTAGGCTTTCAGAATACACAAAATAAAAACTTAAAATAAGTGAAATCAAAATATATCTGTATTATATGATAAATGCCTGCATTTCCCTGAAGGCAGCCTACTGAACTGCCTTCCAGGTGACCGCACAGCTCAGAAAAGCTACTGGACACAGAAGCAGCTGAGATCCATCAATTACTTTAAATTACTCTCATTCCTCTGGAATACTTTTCTCCCCCATGAAAAAAGAGACAGGAGATGGCTGGAGCTTTCCAGAGGAGCATATAAGAGAGACAGAGAGCTGCTTACATGTAAGAGTCCAACCTGAGCTAGAATGCGCGCCACTGCCACACGTCAGAAGGATGCAGAAGTGAGATACTGCCCAGGCGCTCAGGAAATGAGGGATAATACTAGAGAGCCTCCCATCTCTTGTTATTTTCAAAGATGTATAATTCTCAATGCTTTAAGCACAATGCTTTTGTGGCACAGAGATATATTTAATTGCATCCTTTCTGTTCTGTTATGTAGTTACCAGCTAGGTTAAACCAGCAGCATAGAGTCTCCCCAGCCTAGAAAATTCCCCAAGTAGGTGCCTGGAGTGATGGAGCTGTATACTGTAGGGTTCGGGGCCAGGATGCACTGGGAAATCTCTGATGAGGAACAAGTCCATAGTGGCTGAGTTTCTCCTGGTCTTAGGATGCCCAACAAATACTCTGAGGTTGAGAGCAGATCCTGCAGTCTCAGTGCAAGAATAGAAATTAGACTAAGGAGGTTTCTCTGTTTCAGAAACATGTGAAACCCAGAAACCAGTTACACCAAGAGACGACTATTCAGGAGAGCAATGGACCGTTTTTTACCGCACATCTGCAGTGAAGAGAAAGGTTGCGATGTTGCACTTCGCTGCTAATGACTAATAGAAATTAGTCATTAGAAATAGAAATAGAAATCTGGTTCATCCTTGTTAACCACATCATCTGCCACAATGCTAAATATGTCGGAACCAAAGAGCACTGAGAGATGTTAAACCCCATTTTAGTAAATACACATTTTTAGAACATGGCCAAGACCCAGTGAATTTTGCAGTATTCACTACATTTCATGTCATTAAAATCTTCATTGTTCTGGGGAAAATGTTGTCAGGTTTGGGAAAATCACAAGAGTTCACGCAGTACATAGTACATTTTTAACAAACGTTATCACAGCAGGTTCAGCACGAGACTTTGATAGATTTATAATTATTTATTAAAGACAAAGTTAATTCTTCTTATCCATAATTATAACTGTTTAGGATCTATTTTTAAAGGGACACTTTTGTTTTAAAATCCGGCTGCTCTCAGCCCTCTGCACTTCTATTTGAAAGTTATCGTTAAATGGCCAAATAAAGTACAACAGTTAACTTTAAAAAGACTTGCTGTTCTATTAATTATATTGCAGTATATAACATTTCTGCACAGGGACCTTCTTCTAACATCTCTTAACCCACTACCTCATGAATTTTAATTATGTGTAGCAAAGAAAAGCCCACATCATTAAGACCATAAAATATGTATTATATTAGCGCTTCTTGCAATTTCCACCGCAAACCAGGACCTTAGAAAAGCAACAACCCCCTCCCCCCCACCCCGCAATTAATTAAGTAATCAGTATCTCCAGAATTATTCTGTTATCATCTGGCGACGGATGATAACAAGCAAAGACAACAGAACAGCTGGGTATACATGTGAGAGATGTCACAGGCAACACTGCCCTTCATTATGTTGTTTTCAAATGATTTATGGACACCTCCTTTGGAAAAAAAAAAAGAGAAGAGGTTTACTGGAAACTTAAATAAGGGAAAACCTGGGATATACACTCTGAAATGGAAACGGGATAACAATACATTGAAATGATTCCTTTAGCTTTGTAAAACCCTGTCCAAAAAGCCATACTGGCATCATCAAAACAAAAGAAGCCATTTTCTCCTTTAGGATGTTCACAGAGACTGCAGCATATGGCAGAAAAACCTAGCAAAAATGAAGAGTCCTTTCACTTTTCATCTGCAACAATATTAATTTATGTATTTTAATGTAAAATCTTTTATAATTTCAATAACCTTGCCCACTTATACATTGGTATTTATGAATATCTATGTTACATATGCCTCTAACAATTTCTGTGAATGAACTAACAATATGCAAACAGCCAAGGAGAACCATGTGGGGTTTTCTTAAAACCACAATATCACCTACAAGCTTCCTTCCAGTGGTTATTTACAACTATATTTTTACATATTACCCACAAAGTGCTACTGCCTTCCCTCCTGGGGATACTGCAGAGTAATAGCTTTGTGAGCTAGTTAAGATGAGCCCATACTTCCAGGATCTATTTTCCCCATTCTTATTCAGTCATAGAAGCACAAATGTGTGTAACACAAAGGGGACAACAGCTTAAGCACGACCAACAGCATCATATGCAACTGCAAAATGCTGCACCATCTCATAGATGGAAGTTTAAACAGGGCTTTTAAAATTAGCACAGATTTATTTATACACACACACAGACACTTTGGGGTTTTTTTACACTAATATACCTTTTGCCAGGTGTATTAGCACAGCACAGAGATGTCTTTTGGCCTCTTACCACTGACTTCTGCTGGTGTTGAAGAAGCGCCTCCAGAAATGGCAGCCAACAGAAAAGTAATCCAATTCTGCCTTCCAGCCTTCACTCATCCATCATCAGTTTAGCAGTCTGTTGCTTCGTATGACGCTTGCCAGATTTTTGCCTCTTGGCCTGAAAAAAGCAGCAGAGTTTGTGAAGAGCCTTGAGAAGAACAGACTAACTCATATGTAGATACGCTGACAGACAGATAGGCAACACAGCAAGTGCAAATCACTGTTATCAGAACAGTTGACACGAGCTTGTCTTTACAAGCACAAACGTTTCACAGAAGGTCCTGTGTAGGCAACGTACATCGTAGATTGCTAAAAGTTTTTTAAACCTTAAAAAGCTATTGCTTTTCTTCTCGTAATGAAGGTGTAATGTTTTCTACTAATAGTTCCATTTTGCAGTTCACAGAAATTAAGTGAATTCAAGTTCTGAATAATTAATTGTATGGCATATTATAACCTCTTCAAAAGAGATAGGTAGTAGATTTACTGTCTGGATGTTTAATGCATTACTACTTTGCCACATTACTAACCTTGGCGTGCTTAAAGATCATTGATTTAGTGTTTAATGAAACGAATGAGAAAGGGGCAATACAAAGCTCAACTGGGAAGAATTGTACAGAGATAATATACAAAATTGCAAAAAATGAGATGGTACCCTACAATTATGACAATTACTAACAAAGGTAGAGAGAAAAAGTGAGATATACTTTCACTCAAGCAGATGCCAGAAACTGGCACTTCAAAACATAGACATAATGAACACTCATTTGAATTCATCTTTCAAAAGGTCTAAAACATTGCCTTTCTGAAAATGAAAGCATGTAAAGACAATCTGAAATTCACCCTTCTTTTACTTATCTGGAAGTACAAGGCTTTGAATAAAATCTTGTCTGAAGCATGAGCACTATTTGCTATGCAACTACAGAGTGCTGCACAGAGCCAGTGAGAAGAAGACCTCCCAAGACATTTCTGCTCCAAAGCTGGGTAATAGGAATCCTAATCAGAGTCAGCCCACGGGTTAAATGTCTGCCCCATAAGTGATAGCCGTTATTTACAGTGTGCCATAAGATCTGAAAATAGGTTCTTAATGTTCTTGTATGGCTAATAAATAAGTGTCATCCCAAGAGTTCAGAATCAAAAAGAGAAAATATTTATCATCTCTGGTTTTTAAATTAAGCCATGATTAAATAAGGCTGTGCAGATCAAACTGGACTTTGAATCCCCCCAGCTCAAGCTCAGTGTCTTAGCAGCACATCCATCCTTTCACAGGAATGAAAAAGGCACCCAGCTGGAGAAATACAGGGGATGTGCAGAGATTTAGCTCCAATCTGGCAGCATTTTTCAGAGCATGATTAACATTAAGAGGTTTGCTTGATGGGGAATACAGTGCTCAGCACTTTGTAGGTTCCAGCCTGTAACTAGTACTCTGAAGAAAGAAAAACAAAGGAAGGAAAAAGATTAACAAGCTGTAGGGCTTAACAATTTACAAGCTGAGTTAGCGGGTGAAACTTGCCATGCAAAGGTTAGAGTGCGTTTCAAGAGAAGTTTTGGTAATACCCTGTGAAAATCATCTTCGTGTCTGTGGTTACAGCTCCAAAGCAAACAAACTACCTTGGTGTGCTCAGCCCAGTTCATTCTGCAGAAGTCCCTCAGAGTGAAAGGCTAAAACGCTCATGTTTGAACAACTCAGTTCTAAATCTCTGGTTTGTGACCTTGAGCATCTTTAAGTGCCCCCTGAGCTTCTATGGAATACAGCAGGATTTCTCAAGAAAAGGTCATTAAATGCCATTTTATGCATCTAATTATAAGATAAAGAGGCAAGCTTGCAAATGATTACCTTCAGGAGCTTACATAGCCTAAGCACGGTCACGGCAGTGAAAAGCGTAAGCCTCGGCATATGTGTCAAGACAGGTTCCAGCCAAGGAGCTTGTTGTAAGTGTGTTGCAAGAGAATCAAGGAAGAATAAGGGCTTAAGTTAATCAAAACTGAGCAAATATCTGAACTATAAATTTTAAAGAAAAACCTGCATTAGCAGGATAAAGATGATACTGAAGAGTTGCATGAATGTTCCTGACTGAATAAAAAAGGCCAAAATATTACATAACCTTGTATTAATTTCAGTTCATTGCTTTGACTAAAAATACCACAGAGTATTGGAAAAAAAATAAATATTTCATAATAACTATTCATATAACAGCATTTATATTCAAGGATTGGTATCCTGGCTTCTCCTTTTAAATACAAACTCATATGTGAGAACAGTGCTTACTGTCAACACGGAAGGAGCCAGTAGTTCTCAGATAAAATATTCAGATTAAATATTTTCTTATTTTGTCTGGTGCTTAAGCTTGGCACACGTGAAATTTCCAATAGGCTACAAACTCAGTAAGGTACTTCTGGGGCCACATGCTACAGGACTGGAACAACAGCGTGATTAATTTTGCAGAGTGCACATTGTGCAGGCAGAACCATGCCAGGTGACAAACAGGAAACGCTTTACATATTTCCCTTCCTACAAACTACGTTTCAGGTCCAATCTGCCAGTCCTTCCTGATGACAAATGTGCTGAGAATTCACCATTTTACAGGCAAGTTGGAGTTACTAATAGCAGCAATAAAAATAAAAATGCTATAAACCTCACAATTTTCATTTTCAGTTGTCTTCCCAAACAGCAGTTAATCTCCACAAAAAGATACTATGCTTTTTTCCACATTGTTAGGCTCCATGAAGACTTACCATGGCAGAACTAACCTTAGGCATAGCAATGCTGTTTCCCTTACAGATTTCTGTCATGGTCAGGCTAAAAAAGCAGGAGGTTTGTTCGAGTGGCCCAGAAAAAAAACTTCTCAAAATCGCCCATGGCAGATAACTGCAATATGATCATAACATAAAATAACAGGTGGATTATAGAGCACACCTTGCCCCACGTGCAAAACACTATACGTGCAAGTATATAGAGTTAACTTCAAAACAATGCTGGCTTCGGTACAGAGAATTGCAAAAACAAATGTTCCTAAATTTGAGGCAAATTGGGTTGCCAAGCAATTATCACTAAATGTTCATACTGCCAATAAATCTATCAGTGAAGCAACAAGAAACTTGCACTTTTTTTAAATGTCCATGTCAGTAAAAATAGAAAGGTAATTTTAAAATATTTTCCAGAATCTGTAAGCATTGTTTTTTATTCCAGTGACATAACCTGGCTTCTTTGACTGTTTATTTTGACTGTTAAATTTGACCAATAAAAATCTCGCTAGACATGAAATAAAAAAACCCCACAAACTGTGCTAGTGTTTGGTTTTGGCATATATGCATGTTGCTGAGCTCCGATTTAACTGCAACCATTCAAGAAAAATAAAAACAGTCCTCTCAGTATATTCATTTTGTAAAGTTTTGTTGTATTTCCAGATGCAAGAGAAGAGATGGCTATGGTCATTCAAGATAATCAAAGTCTGAATGAATTTTCAAATTTACCAGGTTAGAAGGGTTTGACATAAATCATTCTGCACAAGGAATGACACCTGAATTTGAAGGGAAATGTAATTTTTTTGGAAGTACTTAACTTAATGACTGATGAAAGACTCTGAACATGTCTTTCGAAATATGCCTCCCATATGAGATGGAATACGGACATCATCTTATAAGGGTGAAATTATGATACTTTCTTATTTTAGCAGTATTTGCAATTATCTATATAAATTCCCTCCTGTGTTACATGGAGAAAATGACTCATGCTCACTGCACTGAAGTGGTGACATTGGTGCACATGAGCAGTCCCAGCTCTTGCAGAGGTAACATCCGACTTCTCCCCAGAAATCCCTCAGTGCTGCCATGTGATGAATAATCGTATCTGAAGGTAGAGATAAGTTACCTACAAGTTCTCCCTGGGGCAAAATAAGGAGGAACATTTCATTTCTGGCAAGCTGCAACTCCCAAGTCCCACTACACATAAAGATCTCACTTAAGGTTTATGAACCAACGATGAGACGGTAGGAGAAACAGAAACCTCCCAGGATACAATCATTCACTTCCACATGAACTGTTAATGAAGGGTCATTCAAAGCAAGTATCTGTAGAAACAAGGCAGGACAGAAATTCTTTCCAAACCTTCATAATCAATGCAATAGCAGTTTCAATTTAATCTCTCATCAAAGTAAATTGAATATAGAAAATTGGTCGCACTCCCTGTCTTGAGATCTTTAGCATCATGTCCATCACTTATCTGTCAGGAGGCTTCAGAAACAGAGATCCTGTGTTGCTCTTTAAGTGAGGTATTCAGGTTTAATTTAACAGATTATAAGGAGTTCTTATTAAAATATCAGGATTATTGTTGCAGCCTACAACTCCTACAGCTGCTGTAGGAGTTGAGCAAAAGCAAACTATTATCACTTGTGTTATCCCAGCATGAAGAAGCCCCAGTCAAGAGAGTCCCATTGTGCCCGGCACATCTAATCTTTGCATGCACAGCCTGAGCCACATGCTTCAAGCAATTTCTGACGAAATCTGCCAGCAGTGCCAGAGAGATTTTGGAGCACAGGTAGGACCAGTGACCTAAGCTCCATGTTTTTGCAAAACCCCCTTTCTACAGAGCAAAGCCAAAAGGGTGGGATAAAGCAACTCCTTTTTACAGCTTTCCTTGCCCACAGAGCAGTTTGATTGAAGAGCAGATCGGGTCATCTTCTACCTGGGGTGTGAACCCACCACTACACACAGTCAATGGGAACAGCAGTTACAATGCCACAGCTAATCACTGCCCACCAAAGGCAAAGATAATACCTCACCCAGGTCTTCCCAGTACCTGTAAAGAAAGCTCTAATATGGCAGCAGAGAACAACAGTCCAGCTGAGCTGCTCCTTGATCTCTTGATAGCAGATGCCACAATGGTCCCAAAGCTCAATCTCACTTGCAGGAAACACATCTCTAAGTGACTTCAGGAAATTCAAAGGATGCCTGTGGCACAGACAGGAATTCAGCAGAGCCTTCAGCCCAGTGAGCAAGTGGGGTTTGGGATGACAAACATGGCTGCTAGCTATGTTTGTCTTTAAATGGCAAACTTCCATTGTTTAGACTTTTATTTATCACGTTAGTTCCTAGGGAACTTAGAAGCCAATTTTTTCCAGCCAATTCCTTATTCAACTTCAAGATTAGCTGCTATTTCATGACTGCTGTTTCTATTGAATTGCTGTCCACAATTTGATGATTTTTTTTTTCTTGAGTGGTTACCATTAATTTAGATGTCTATCATTCACATGAGTAATTCAGATTATAGATTTGTCCTGTCCTTATCCACAATTAATCTTCATCTACCATAAACTTTAACTGTCACTGTGATGCCCAAGTCACTCAGCCCTGGTTAGGTCACTAGAATTCCTCATATTCTTTTGTAAATTCTACCTAAATAACATTATATCCTCTTCAAAATCATCATTTACTCTCTCCTAAATTATAAGAATATGAAGCATCAGCTTCAGTGCAGACTATTTCAGCTTTACTCTGTCTCACTTCTTGGGAAGCTTAACATTTTTTGTATTTAGTCCTGTTCTTTTACTGCGATGGCTTAGCATACTCCGATTGAGATCCGATGACCATCCAGTGTGGCCGTATCCAGTGACACCAGGTTCCGAAGGGTGCACTGCCTGCTGTGTACCGAAGCTCTGTAGTGAGCTTCCTGCATGTTGTAAATACACATCGTCATTTGGGATAACTCTTAAACCAGCTGAGCAACACAAGACTGGTCATCTGGCTGTGAGGAGCAGCACTTAATTGCATAAGTACCCAGATGTGCTACTTGGTCTTAAAAAACATCTCTTCTTTTCATGCTCTGTTCAGAAGTCAACTCTGAGTTGTCTTCTCCAGCTTAAGTTTTGCAAATCTTTGACTTCATTTGCAGGAAGGGTTGGGATTTAGCTTGGCTCTAGAAACAAGAACATCCACTAGCACTCATATAACCAGCTGATTCCTCTCACCACTGGACTACAAGCCACTCCAAACACCCCTTCACTTTATTGTAGAGCTCCTCTCATTTCAAGAGAGCAATCTACCAGTAAATTAGTTATAAATTACCAGCCTGTAGCCCAAAAAGCTCCTTTGCGAATCCCTTGCATTGCCCAGCCCTTCGAATGACTTCTTCACTCTCCATTTTAAACAGTACTATCTCCTGTAGAAGCGTAAGAGAAATGGACACTGATAAAGAACTAAGGCAAAAAATGTACCATAATCTCAAGATCTCTGTAGTCTAAGAGTTGTTCACAGAACAGTATTTTAATGTTTATTGAAAATAGTTTGAGATAAGTTGTATATACTCAAGCATACTGTTGGGTGGGAGTCCAATGACGATGGCATTCCTGCCCTAGCTAACAGTACAGAAGCCACTGATGTTCCTAGTCCCACAAAAGCATTTTTGTTCCTTTAGGGCTTAATTATTCTTGTACAAAGAGAGAAGTTGCTTCTCTCTTTTCCCCCACTCTGTTTGGTGAAAACTGAATTTAAAAGAAAGTTTACTGTGTGTTTCCGAGAACACTTGCTTTTGAATGGTGGAGGTTCCTTTGTCTTTAGCATCAATAAAGGTCAGCCACTCCACGCTGTCATTGACAGGCTCCTGTTCCATTTGGCTAATATATTCCACTTAGCATCACACACAATAATCAGACATATTCTTAAAAGTAGGAAGTTGCAGAAGAACAAATGCGTGTGTGTGCTATCTAAGATTTCCTTGGCGTGAATTACACTGGATGAACTATTCGGAATTATTCAGAAAAAGAAATTGTTTACTATTCTACCATAACAGATGCTCCAGACAAAGAAAAGAGGAAGCTGTTGCAGCCTCTGACTGAGCCATAGCTTTTCACAGCTGAACATGGTTGTGCAAATTAGCCAGTAAATTTTATGGAAAAACCCAGAAAGAAGCAATTAGAATTACAGTGCTGGTTAGAGAATCTGTAGTTTGTAATCAACCAAAATTGTGCAGTTTTCCATATTCTCTGCTGATAATGCAAATGTAACCTTTGAAGGAAACTGCTCTGTATGTAGCACATCCTGAAAGCAAGAAAAAACACTGAAGTCCAAGAAAATAGCTCTGAGGACAGTAGGTTGTATATGTCTTGGTCAAGTCATATATGAGCATTACAGAGATTGTGAACAAACTCTACAAGGCATGCATTTTGGTCTTTGGCACAAGTAACAGGGCAGAACAAGATCCTGAGAGCAAAAGAAGAACCATGAAAAAACATGGGCTGGCTTGAGACCAGGGACTAGAGAGCCCTTGAGGAAAAAAGACTATAATCTGCATTGTTCAGTTTAGAGAAGACTCAAGGGAGACATGACAACAGCTTTCAAATATGTGAAAGAATGCAGTAAAAGAGGAATAAAACAACACCTCAGGACTCTGGAGACAAGACAGAGAGCAACGAACATGAAATGCAAACAGAGACAGTATATTAATATTAGGAAAAATCTTCTGATAGGAAGAATAGATAAGTATCAGAAAGGATTGTCTAGAAGATTGTAAAATTTCAGGCAATGTGATCATACAGTGGATCATATTTGCCAGCTCAGAGTTATGTAGAGGAGGTCCTCTATGCCACCAAAGCTCCATGGAGCAAGCGGATGTGTGGATATCTTACACATTCCCCTGTTCCATTTTTTTATGTTGTATCAGACAAGGGGAAGAGAAGTCATTACTGAGCTTGTCTCATTTCATCCCTACTGAAAACACCCTACTGAAGTTTTATCTGAGTTTTGGTTTTGTGCAACATCTTTGCTCAAATTCAAGATGGAAAAATTGACATATTCTTAGGCCCTGCCTTGGAAGACAAAGGTAATATTTAAGGATCATTTTCAGTATTTTCTAATAATTAGGCTGTACTTCCTTTTACACACATGGAAGATCAGTTGTTGATCTGATGTTACACTGATCCAAAGCAATTGGCTTCCCATCACAGGAAGCGTTCCCACTCTTCAACCTCTTCAACCTTGGCCATATGCTTCTGGCGCATTTCTTGTGTAAAATCAGCTGATTACAAGATCCAATCCAAGGCAAAGAGAAGGAATGGATGGTTGATGGCGATCTGGTTAGTGGAACCAACCATTTTGGTATCATCTCAGCATGACATGCAATTACACGTAACATGACACTGCATCTCAATATTAGCTGGTACTACTGCAGGATTACCCACTTCGAAAGCTGTACAAGGCTACTGAAGTTCACAATCTGCCCATTAAAATATACTGCAGAATTTGGAGACTGGAGGTTCCTACAAGTACAACGTACGTCATGCAGTATTGCTGCAAACTGGCTAGGATTTCCAAATAACTCCAGCGGACAAACCACGTGGAGATCTTGGACTGAGTCAGAGCATTGCATGGCTCCATTGTATCATTTTAGCCACATAAAAAGTTTTGACCTCTGCTACCTCCAGGGCCCATTCTGGAGCAACCAATATTTGACTGCTACGACTTACTTGGATGGATGAGGGCAGATTTAATTAGTGTTGTCACCTGCTTTGAAGCCCATTGCTCAGCACAATGCATAATTACTCCATAAGTAACTATTATACAAAAGTAGTTTATTTGTCCATACTAAATAGCTTTCCAGGTCATTAAAATAATCATCGGAATTTTTCAAGACTCCACCTTACATCATTTAGGGGTTCACTTTGCTTTATCATAGGTTACTGTAATCCAAATTCCTGTCCTTTTTATACCAGGGACAGATCGTACCATAGTATTTATCTGCCCTCCCAAGATTTAGGGTTTGTTTGGTTTTTTTCTTTTTATATGATTGTTCTAAACTCCAGTCTCTGGGTTTGGTTTAGGTCCTACTTATTAATTTTTACAAGGTTTGTTCAGTTGCCCAGAGTACCAGTTGGAAACTTATAGAATGAAGTGAATATTCAGCTACGTTATATGGCACAGAGATACAAGGTTCATTGATCCCTGAAGCAAATTAAATACAAATAATTGCTTTCTTTTTCACTGCCACTGTTGCAAGCTTTTTCCGCTCCATGTCTTGATGTGTGTTATTGGATGCAACAGAATTTCTCAAGATGAGGAAGGATAAATGTCAAACATATAACAACGAAAACACATAAAGATGTTCCACAGTATTAGTATGCGTCATTGCTTTGGCAAGGAAAGAATATTTGCTATTAAAGTATATTGCCAATACTCCAAAAAACTGGCTAGTCACTAAAACTTTTTATTATTTTTGAGAAATCTTCATTAATACTGTATACAGATAAGTCACAATAGGCAGCATATAACCACAACTCCAGCTCTGTGATATGGATCAGAGAAATACTCACAAATAAAACTTTTCTGTAGTCTGGGCCTCCAAAGATTAGAGACACATCAGCATAAATAGCAAAGGCTAAGCTGGCAAATGGTAAACACTTTATGTTCATATGTAGTTTTCTTGCTATACCCTACTACATATAGACCAGTCATGCCCTTAGAAACACAGGTATTTTGTTTATTGTGATAGGTTTAAGACAATCCTCTAGGGCTTTCTATCCGACTCTTGCACTGGCTACAAAAGAAAGTCAAAATTATAGCATATGTCCAACAATTAAGATACTTCGGTAGTTCGACCACTTTCAGAAGCAGGCCACTACTGCTTCCCACACCTTACCCCAGGACAGGTGTGCTCTCTGGAGAAGTCTTTCAGTAACATCTTTCTTGTTCCTGCTATTAAACCAGCTACCTTCTATTAAAACTGCACCTGTGGGGTGGCGTGTGAAGCTAATAATTCTAAGTACCTCTTCTACAAATCTCTCCCATTTCCCTGTTCACCCACATTTCAGAAAAGCCTGCCCCTGTTTACAGTGACTGGGCATTAAGATATCAAATGCCAGTAAGGGGAATAATCATTTCCTTCCCCATGCTCTTTAAGCTCTCTTAATTAACATGTCTATTGTGCTCCTTATTCTGCACATCTCTTCTCTGCCTGGCTTCTCCTGTTACAACCTGCACAACGCAGCATTAAAAACATCATAAATCATGCATCTTGGGGAACAATAATTTTGTAATCACCTTACTGCACTCATAAGATTAATTCTCCTGAGAGCTTAATTTAAAAGCTAAACATGACATAACAGATGTCGAAATTGGATTTAGATGCTTAAATTGAATAAACACAACCTAATGCCCCCACCATGTTTTGCTTATAAACACTGGTTGGTTTAGGGTGGTCCCATCACACTGACAACAAAGAGACAAAATCTTTGTTTGAACTGCCTTGTACACCACTCGATACTTGGCATGAAGGAACGGAAACGGAAATTAAAATTTTAGTTACATCTGATTTAAGGCAAATAACACAGCATTATGAATATATATTGTAAAAATCAAGATTTTCTAAGAATTCTTGGATCACAATGCCCATTATCTTGTTAGCTTTGAGTTGTAGAGTGGAAAGCTTTAAAACCATGCAATTAATCAATACAAGCACACCTTTTAGCTCAATTCCAAAAGAGACACAAGGAGTCTGCCGTGGCAGTGGCTGAAGCTGAACTGGAATACAGGAAACTTGGACACAAGTTTTGGCCAGGATCGAGGTTCATCCTTTTCTTCTCTCGTTCTAGACCAGCAGTTCCCAAGCAAGGAGGTGAATCAACACCACAGGAGGTACCCAAGGAGGAATCAGTGGTGCCGGTGACACAGGAGGAAGGCAGGCTCAGGGAATGGACTGCATTGCACATTCTCCAACTCCATCCTCCCTCAGCTGGGAGAGGACCAGCACTGCCATGGGAGGCACACAGGGTCCCAGGAGCCCTTTAGGCTCCCCATCCCTGGACGCCATAAGCATCATGAGCACCAGGCACATGCTGATGGGGGGCTGCCCGCTCCCCCTCATTAGCACGATGCACACTGGCACATCTCCCACACAAGAGTGTGTGATTCCTGTGACAGAGTCATGATTATCCTTCCCCCAGCTGTTGGGGGATGAACCCACCCATACGCGCAGTTGTACAGTTATGCCAATGCAGAGGTTGCCTCACAGGTAGCCATATGCAACCCATGTTTTCTCACGAACTTCCCTTGTGGTTTTAGATACATAATTTAATGGAAAAATATTAAAACCTAGCCAGAAATTTCCCTGCAGTCACTGAATACCCCAGCACAGTATTTCATAAGTCTGCTGCTGCACTCCACAGCAGTTGTGCTGTTGAATAATCTCAGCATGTAGCCACATACTTTACAACCTCCCATCCTGGGCTGGGCCCAGCTGGGACAACATCTGTACTGAAAAGAAGCATTTCAGCACTTGCTCCAAGCAATGCAAACAGCACTCTCGCTTCTGTTACTGCTGTGACCAAATCCTTTTCCCATATCCAATTATCACCTTGCAAGACCAGCAGCCATATCAAAGCTGCTGTCTCTTCCGGCAGCTTCCTTCAGCCCACCAACACCACCATTGGTATTTTGTTCAGATTATACTGCACCTAATGACCTCAATGCAAGCCATGAGGTGCTGGTTCCTCCCCAGCCCTGTTAGTCCCACAGCAGTGGGGCCACCATTCTCCTCAGTTTGTGGCAACTCACCTCTCTTGACAAACTTTCTGTTTGGTCTCACATAACCCCCAATGAATAAAGGGGTAAGAAGAGGGAACCTCTCAATGCCCTGTAAGGCAGACTCACTGCTTACATCAACTCTCTTTGCATCATGAGAAGAGGAGCAACCACCACTTCCTGCGCTCCACAGGGCAACACAGCTCATTGCTTATGGTACCCCAAGTCCAGACAGATGAGCAGGGTCCGGGAAACCTAAGGACTTAAAAAAAAGGTTCTGATGACCAGGTAGCCAGATTGTCAGCATTAAACACTGCTGGCCCAATTACTGCTCTCATTACAGTATTCAGAAACCACTGGCACTGGTTCCCTTCCCTCACATATGGAAAAGACGACAATCTTAAGCAATAATGGGTGTACTAGCAAAAAATCTGAGGGTATAGGTCACATATCATTATGTCTTCCCATCGTATAACCACAGCCTCACTGAGAAATGGGCACTGTGTAGGTAAGAGTACATTCAATTCACCCCTGTAAGTGTATGGGGCTACTTCCACAAGAGGCAGCAGCTCACCTGGAGCCCAAGCAACTTCATCAGCAAAGCAACATGAGCTTTCTTCACCATGAAGAAACCTTCATTCTGGAAGTGAGCAGAGACAAACCGAGGTACCAGGCCTTCAACACCGGAAACTGTTCTGCTGGGACAGAAACTCTGACAGAGACTAAAAGGTCTTTTATAATGTGGGATCCACAAAAAAATATATACACTTCAGAAGCAGTTGGTCTAAGCAAGAGGCTTTTACCTGTGGCTTTCTCTCTGCCTCCCTTTCTCATCTTCTCTGCTGTAGATCATGTGCAAATTGCTGTGACCTGTGAAACGGATCAATGAAGAGGAAATTTAGGGGCCAGCATAAGGATAAAAGAGGACACAAAATTATGACGATGCCCCACTAAACCATCCAGAGAGGTCAAAGTGAGAAGAACAACTTTATCCTTTGAGGCTGCTTGTAACAACAGGAAGCTCCATTAACTCCTGACGGTGCATCATAAAACATTAGCTCTTGCGCTGTGGGATGGATGTAGAGCAGGCTCCCGCCAGGAGAGACAACGGCCGTTCTGCAACAACAGCCACTGCGCAACAACCTCAGCACTGCCACTGGGGCACAAAGACGCTCGAATTTATCAGCAGAATTTACAGTCACCTGGGACCGTATCGGTTGCAGAGGCAGGCATGGAAGCCAGAGTTAATATCAAAGAACTGTCACAGGCAGCAAAACCCCCTGTCCCTCACAAGCATTAATCTCAGACTCTTCACACATGCTCATTGTAATGAATGCATCATTACTTATCCTGGGTTTGGAGCTCAGAATTGCTGGGACTGGCTGCTAAGGTCTTCATAACTAACTCACCAAGACCCCTCATTACAAACCCTTTGGTTTAAATCTAAGACATAAAAGAGACTGTAATAACATCTTTTAGGAAAGGCATCACACAGGCTTCAGCCTATAGCTGTGACAGTTCACGACATATGATTAAATAAATTCTCATTCTGGGAGAACTGATTATCATAAACTGAACCGTAACTAAAAAGTCACTGGGACAAACACATCCTAGGGTACCTCTAGGTTTCCATAGAACTCCTCCAGGGATTTTTTTGAACCTAAGACCTTGCAATATTTCTGTTTAAAAACTGAACACATGAAAAATATTTTGGAACAAACTGCACAAACAGGATACATCTAAATTATATCAATTTGTTTTGATGTTGAGTAACGAGTTTCATAGAAATCTGTGTTACTGAATGTTTGGCAAGCTCTGTAGGAGATGCAAGTATATTCAGATAAATTTCTTTGCAACCAGTTCCTTCAAGCACATCATCTGCTGTGTCCAGGAGAACACTGGGGCAGCTGTTGGTAAAAAACCTCATTAAATATACTTTATCACAAATGCCCGAAGATTTTTATCATGATCACTTTTTAAGCACCCCTCTGGTATTTTTCCCTCATAACGTAGCTCTAAAATCATGCAGACTGTCTTGTTGGTAGGCCACAAAAGCCAGACACGCTGCTTTTTTATTGGTGAAGTTTAACTGCAAATTCCATATAGGCCAGCCCTGCCTGTCTTCACAGCGGGGTATTTGTCATGTGCTTCCTTTCAAACATTTCCTATTGACAATCATGTTTTCCATATACGGGCTCAAGAACCAAAACAGCACTTCAGAAATTAAAAATTGATTTTAGTTCCAAAAATCTGACTGTGCATGAAAAAAAAGAGTATAAGAAAACATCCCTATCTCTAAAGGCTGCTTTAAACATGAACAGTATTTGGAGCTTTTTTGTTTTCACATTGCTTATGTCTCTTTGTGTTTCTCGGGATGACGACAGTCACTTTTTGAGATACAATTTGTCTCACACTGACTGCTGGGATCGGCTGCTAAGGTGTTCATAACGAACTCCCTGAGACCTCTCATTACAAAATCTTTGGTTTAGATGTGAGACATGAAAGGAAGTTAGTTAGGCAGATGCAAGACAGACATTAGCCATAGCTTATCAGAAAAATATTTTTTTAATAGTCTTGATAGGAATAAAGTTCATTATCTTCTAACCCACAGATGGCATTGGCAGAAAGCATAAAGGGTTACAACAGGCTTAGTTTCATGTTTTTAGCTGGATTCAGTTAAGTGGAGGGTGGGGGGGGGAGTGTCAGAGAAAACTTCAGGTGAGGTTTAACTTATATATTTACACTGCCTTTATGTTCCCATTATGACAATTAGCAAAATGGATTGGTTGGGCTACAAAAGTTGTTTAAATTACATTTTATGATATAGTATTAATGAAAAATACACACCAGAAATAAGTCATCTTTGTTTTATAATTCAAACAACACTAGAAGTAGGATTTAATTAGCTATTTTTCATTTTTTATTTAAAAGGAAGCATGGAGCCATATGTTCGCACACTAATCAGGGGGTGAGGTTACTAACCAATCTTGCCTTATACAACTCCACCTTAGGAGTCCCCAGACCTCGACTTCGCGTGAGTCCCCGCCGCCCTGCGGCGAGGACTCCCCACACAGTGAGGTTCCAGTCGTGCACAACCCAGATCTCTGGTCCTTCCATGCTCTCCTTGACAGACAGCCACCAACTTATATGAAAACAGTGACGACAAATATTTTCAAACATCCAGTAATTTTTGGAGTCCCTGTTTTCTGGGAGCCAGGGAAGTGTTTCAGATTGGGCAACTAAAACTGGAGGCACTCACAATTACTGAATGCCATCCAAAATGACAGTCTTACACACCTGGATCCAAATCCTGCAAAACTTCTGAGTCCTCTGCCCTCCCTTTATTTCCCAAGCCCCATCCCCACCCAGAAGGTTTTACAAAACCCAGTACTTTCAGGTGTTTCTGCTGGCCACTGCACAGGACCCAGCAGCCACGGGAAGAGGCGCGCTGCCTCGGCTGCTGCAGGGTGCTACCTGCTGCATTATCGGAGAGGGGACGCTGAGATAGAAACACATGGGCATTGCCTCCTACCAGTAATCAAAGAGCCATCTTCCCCTTGTAAAATCCCACCTTCACCTGCAACAGATCCTTACCCACAAATATTAACTTCCTCTAACGGTTTCTTTCAAGCTACCTATGACTTTGCCTTAGAACATTTGTTTTCCTTTTCTTTCCAAATAAAATGCCTCAGGAACTATGATGTCAGTTGAGGATTTGTGGGTTATATACGCTCCGGCCTATGACATTGGGACAATTATTTTTTCCTTACAGACATTTCTTGGAAGGTACCTGTTTCCCTGAGGACTGTATGAAATCTTGTTAATACTAATGAGGCAGATGCCCTAATGGCAAAAGGGAATAAACAATACTATGTTAGAAGATTAAGGGCACCTTTCTTTCTTTTCACTGAGCCTCTTTGAAGTCCTATTGTTCAAAAAGCCTGCCAGAGATTCATATCTGTCTCCCACAAGAATTAGTCAACAATTATTCCGCTTCCAAGAGAAATTTATTTTGAGTCAATGTTTTTAAAATCTATCTGTTCGTCAGGCTTACTCATGCATTAAGGATGATTTCAGTGTTCAATAGAAACTCCTGAAACAAGGAGCAATTAGAAACATCTGATTTCATGATGCATTTTCCCTCCAGCAAACCAAGCAACTGTTTCTACAAGGAAAATGTGAAGACTCTCCATCTTCCAAGCAGTTAGTAAGTGTACAGCAGAAACAGCTAAATTTCAAAAGCTGAAACACAACAATAACTTGGCTCGCAATGAAAGTTGTCAAATGACTGAATTTAGTTGTACGACAGTAGAATAAACATAAACATTAACTCAGCTCAACTCAATTAAAAAAAAAAGGCTAACTACAAGCAACAGCACCCAGCCAAGAGCACAGGTCAGAAAGTGCTAGCTTTGCCCTGGGTTTCTTGCCTAAATTCAGGCCAGCTCTGCAATTGTTTTGCTCCTGTCCTGAAAACCAGCGACGGGGCCCATCCCACAGCTACAGCTTGCAAATTTACTGGCTAAGCTCTGGGTAGTGTGAAATGATGTAAAGGGCTGCTGAGTGTTATTTAAGAATGAACATTAAGAAGTTAGTGGTACCTTTTTCAGGTGCTAAAAATTAAGCACATATTTAAGTATTACACCGATGCAGGGACTTAGACCTGCTCTGCCTCCAAGCCTCCTCCTGCAACCTGTGGCCCGAGCGCAGCAGAAAAGGGAGAAAGATGCAGGTACGTGGGAGTTCAAATAGCACCCTCTGATATAGATCTAAACATAGGAAATGCTCAGTCTCAATGACAGAAAAGCAATTTGTTTGGCCTTTTTCTTTTGCAGACAACAATCAGCTCACCAGCTTGCCACAGTTTATTAAAAGATCAGAGATTAAAGGCAGTTTATAAACAGCTTCTATCCCTAGCAAGAAAATAAAAGAAATGTTAAATAGTACTTTCACCAGTGTTTCAGTCGGTAATAGTTAAAAAATAAGCAAAACAGGTCTCAACAATATCCAGTCTTTTCTACAGACTGGTTAGTGGCTTCTGACACGATACAATTTCTTAGACACAGTCTGTAACTAATAGTTACAAAAACACAGCTTTTCTTAGTCAAATTACACAGCACAGGTGAAAGGGAGCTAATCCACAAGGCTACACAGCTACTACATTGCACTTTTTTTTTGAAACCATGAAAGACAGTCTGGCTAGGAAAAGTGAAAAGTTAAACACCATGGCTTGCTTATCTGTTCTTTCTCCTTGCCACAACAAGGTAAAAGACGCATATGGGGCAAAGGAAGCAATCTCTAGTAGGGGTCTTGGAAAAGCAGTTCTTTCAACTTCACCTTTTTGGCTCTGCCACACAAACAGATCTAGAAATGTTATGCCACAAAATATATCTACTTCCATTTTTTCCTCCTTGCTTTCTTTTGTGATTTCATTTCATTTTTTCTTCTCCGGATGCACAAATCTGGCCCTGTGGACACATCAAGCCAGGTAATGTTCACAGGTGAACAGTCCATCTTGCAGTAGTGTGGACAAGTTTTCTCAAGGGGGAAATGTCAGCATAATTCATCAGCAAGTAAACAAACAGAACTAACAGGCAAGGACTAAATGCAATATGTACCTCCTTCTCACCATCACTAAGAAAAAGAGCCAAAGGAAGGTACATTGGAAACCGGCAGCAGCATAGGGTGCTAAAATAAATATACTTTAAAATAAAGAGAGAGAGAAAGAGGGAAAGAAAGGAAAAAAGAGAGAGAGAAAAAATTTTTTCAAAAACTAAATTGGAAAGAGGATTATCTTTACAGAGAATCCTGAACTGGGATGAGCTCCATCTGAACACAAGAGTGGAGTATTAAGCTTCCTAAATTTAGTCTGGAAATGTTAAACAGCTCCATCAGCAGGGTGTTATTCTGCAACAGTTACTGCAGTGGGAGCCGCAGGGGCAACATTCTCATCGGCTGGTACGCGGAAAATGAGACACTTCTCAAAGCCTCCTGTGATATGGCTGCTGAGAGCATCTGTGGGCTAGACTCAAGAATCCTGGAGAGCTTTGCCATTCCTGCATCCTGGGAGAGCCCAGTGCTCAACTGCTCTGCATGTGCAGCACCGTGCTTACGCGTGTTTAGCATAGCAGCATCCAAAATGAACCCAGGCTTTCCTTACAGGACAAAGAGGAAGAGAGAGCCCTCCCAGAGAGTTCACAATCTATATGTGTGAGCAGTGCCGTGGCTTCCCAGCATCAGCAAGAAAAGAGTCGTTCAACACTCCACAGTGAGCACCATCTGACCTTCCAGCTGACATTTGCTGCTATTTCTTTATATTCTGGGAAAGTCTTAATGAGCCTCAGGAAAGCCAATGCGTTGCCCCTTAGTTATTGAAAGAGACAGAAGGGGCTGTTTTGCCACCCAAATAAAATCGCGCATTCTACGACTAAAAGGCATTAACATCACCTGCAGTCCTTCCCACTTGCTTGTACTGCTTCGTACATCACTGATCGGCTTAGTAACTTCGGCATTTCACAGGAGTTTAATGACTTTGCCACTGAGGCAAGGAACCACAAACATCTCCAAAGAGAACTGGGACACAGCAGTATTAAATGATTGGTTTTAAGACGGATGGGAGTATGTGGCAGAAGCCTGCCTCCTGAGTTATAGCCTCATGTGGTCACAGCACTACCGCCATGTGACAGCAACTGAGTAATGACACCAGCAGTGAGATCCTACCATGATCTTCTCAGGATTTTTTTCCACCTCCCACACATGGAGGCCCTTCCCTACCCTAGTCTTCAGCCGCTGTACATATCCCCAACGACGACTCACTCTTCTGAAAAGTTCCACAGAAAGACAGTAAATAACACTGTTAATCATTGGGAAAAAAAGAAACCCACCCAATAATTTATTCTCACAGTATCACTCTGTTGCTGTCTCTCTTAGACTGTAGGCTCTTCAGAACTGAACCAGACAACATTTTCTATCTTCTTCAGCACACTGTAGAGATGTTTATAGCCTGTTGCAGTGTTCATCCAGATAGCAGCCACAGAAATTAAGGGGAGTTATGCAGCTGAATCCCTTAGTCATCCATTTATGCTTCCCCTTCCTCATAAATCAAAGGACAGGAAAGCAATTTAATCAGAAATAAACACAGAATTAGCAGTACAATTCAGCTCCTTATGCTCTTTCCTCATTGCTTTTGATAAGTACAGTCAGCAAACAACCAAACAGCAAAAGAAAAAAATAATGAAAAATTTAAAACCCCACTAGTATCACTGTGCTGCAGATTTCATGAAGTCCTATTCCAGTCTGAAATGGGCTATTCTTCTAGTTCAGTGCAGTCTGGTTAAATAATTGGATTTTCAATTTCTTAATATGGATCTGATACTAGTTGTATTACTGCAAAGCTCTGAAATTGCAGACTATACTTAAATATTTGTTTTATACAAATATGCAGTCCAATCACAATGACGTGGCTAGATCTCCTTTGCCCAGCATTCTGTTCTGATGTGATATGTAAATATGCTTGCTAAAGGACATGACCAGGAGGTCACAGTGATAGCTTAGCAAAAATATAATAGAAACGGGCAATGGTAACAAAGGGGAAAAAAAGCAAGCCAACTATAAAGAATATAGTAATTAATAACACATAAAGCATTATTGAAAAGGTTAAAGACTTTGCTGCCTTACAAAACAGTGCTTCTCTATGGCCCTCCCATCTCGCAGAAAATGCAGTCAGAACAGAATCCATCCCGTAAGGGCAAATAAAACACTTAGGAGCACAGAAAGCCTATAACAAAGGGTTGGAAAGATTAAAAATATTCCAAGAAAAATTAATGAGAGGATAGACAAGAGATGTGCGAAAACAAGAAGCGCCATGAAATTAGCCCTTTACCCCCACTGAAAACATAAACAGGATACACAAATAAGCTAATAAAAAGTAATGTATTCTATGGGCGTGGCAGAAGGTTTCCCATGGGATTATCTTGGGGAAGATGCTGTCAGAAAATACCATAAAGGCGAAATATCTTTGAAGGATTCCCAAAAGACACCATTTTCACAGAAAACCAGAAGCCTTTAAGTAATATTGGACATGCTAAAACATAGATGAGAGATTAAGAAAAAATTTTTTTAAGTATTTTATTGAATAAGCCAAATAGTAATTGCTCTGAATTAGGAGGCAACTTCCCCTCTAGGAAGATTATTCCATAGTGTCTGTCAGTGGGACAAACTTTCCCCTTCAGCATCTGCCAACGGTCTCAGCCAAAGAGCAAGGACCATGCTGGTCTGAACCCCCCTATTTTATAGTAAGTCTTACTAACTGCCTCTGGCAATTGTACTCCTGGGTATGAAAAAATGATGAAACTGTGTCAGAGTTTACACCAATGAGATGTAAACAACAGGCAAATTAATATATACATCGCAAGAGGCTTGCGAAGAAGAGCACACATGCTGTGCTTTCGGCTGCCAACGCCAGCCTGACCTGGGGCTGGCTCCAGCACACGTGACGTCTCTGGCAAAAATCACTACGAGTTGGTCACTCCTAGAGCAGCTCTTTGCTGTCCCCATGCTCCCGGATGCTGTTCCGCACTCCCTGAGAGTCAGTATCCATTATGTCCAACTCCACAGACCCCTCTCCTGAAATTATCCTATTACACCTAACACACTTAAAAATTAATTAACGCTCCTCTGCAGGAAGATGCCATAATTAAACTCTCTCTCTTAAGACTGAATTTAAATGAGGGCTTGATGGCACTGCAGTACGGTAACATTCACAAAGGCAACGCTGACCTGAGACCTTTGCAATGGGTTTTGGCCGCATAATTGCCAAGGGCTTCATACACCATCAAGATTTTGGCTTTCAGCAATATGCCTTTATAACCACCCCAGCTTTCGGCAATATTGGCTGAAACACACACATGGGTGATGATAGAGATCTTCTCAAGGAGAAAATAGAAGTCTTTAGGATTTTTTTCCCCCAAACTGAGCTTGTCTATCTCTCTCTCACACACGCCAAGCAGCGACCCAGCCTTTACAACTGACAACAGAGAAGAATAAGATGACATTTCCTGACCTTTAAGAAGCATTCACTGATCAGCCCTAACTGCAGCATTCCGCTCATTTTGTTACTTACTAGCTTAGCTATAAAAAAAAAAAGAAAGCTGAAATTCAGTGTATTTTGCTTTTCATGGAATACCACAAGCACTGCCCTGTTCTCAGTGCTGTGACGACGTGTCTTCAAAAGAAAGGGGAAGCCCTGGTCCGCTGTTTGCATTCAGCTCCCACTGGAGACAGGAGGGCTGAAAATATCTGACATCAGATAGGACATTAATGTACATACATTAGCGAAGCGGATTTATTAGCTAGGTTTAAAGAAAAAAGATCAGGTTTTGGTCAGAATGGACCGCACACTTTTTAATTAAAGCCTAAATAAAACAGTAGTTAAAAGCAAGTAGTCCAAGAGTAAAAAGGGTTCAGTTTGACTCCATATATGCAGTGTAAATGTATCCATAGAGCCAGTCACACCAAGAAAGTTTGTCTTCAGTGCAGTTAGAACATGGGACTGCAGTTTACATGCAGGCATAAAATCAGCTCTGAATGACCTAACGTAGGTCCTGATCACAGTGGCCAGAGCAAGGTGGACATCAGTACTGGCTGGCTCTCCAAGTATTCAGCCAGGACCTACACAAGCTTTACAACTTGCTTTAAACCCCACATAATCACAGTTATCATCTCCATACCCAAATCGACAGCTCTAGGTCACTCAGTGCATGCACTGATTCGCCTGGATGTAAAGGACCATCTTGAATTCAGCATCCAAGAGACACTAACACACCGAATCTCATTCAGGGCATTAGTATGCATTCAACGCACTGCAAAGGAGTCTTGTGGCAGTTCAAGCAAAGAAAAAAGCCTCAGAGAAAGTAAATGACTACTTTCTTTCTCATGAAGACTAACTCCAGCTGAAGATGGAGCTGACTGGAGATTACTCCCAGTTGCTCCCAGGGAACGTCTGTTCTCACAACACTGCCCTTGGGCAAGTGAGGTCTTGTGACGGGTCTTTTAACGTCACCACGGCACTCACCATGCTCTA
Source organism: Fregata magnificens (assembly GCA_013389945.1). Taxonomy (NCBI): domain Eukaryota; kingdom Metazoa; phylum Chordata; class Aves; order Suliformes; family Fregatidae; genus Fregata; species Fregata magnificens. The sequence goes on from WAAD01026174.1 coordinate 134,898, forward strand.
GGCGTCCTCTCAGCACTTCTTGGTACAAACAAATGAGACTGAGTTTGTACAAAACACCAAGCTTTAACTCAAACCTTATCTGCACTGTCGCTGCCTGCCAGTATCATATGATGATTCAGAGCCCTGGGAATGGACTCACCCCAAAGACAGCAATGCTTTCAGCCTGCAGGCCAGAGAAGGAGTTAGGGAGAAGAAAGATCCAGCTGGGCAGGATGGAAGAGCATGACCTCATTTTTTGATGGGAGGCACTGGGGGGTGGGAAAAGGAAGCCAGAAGGTCCTCCAGTCTCCTTGTTGGGGCAGCCATGGGAACAGTGCTTAAGGGAGTGCATTTTGTCTTCTGTCCCCAGCTCTTCTCTCTCGTGTATATCTGGATTCTGACAAGAATAATTAGGGGTTTGTAAGGGTTTGGCTTGACCGGAATATTCAGCTCCTTTCCCTTTCTGGTGACCACTACTGCCTTATAAGCCACTTCCACGGGCAGTGTCATTCACCCACACAGCTCTCACGGGCATGCTGCAAGTGGTTTGCAGAGACAACAATTTACACAGGTCAGAAATAGGGGTTTCAGCTAGCCCAGTAACCATACACTAGCAAGATGTCCCTATTATCAGTTATGATACCAGGATCATTAATTCTAATTTTTTCCATATTTTTAGGCCTTAATTACTCCACATCGCACAGCTCCTTCATAGACAGGCTCCTGTCTTTTACTTATGTCATAAATTTTACATATATATACACCTATACACACACATTTTTTTTTAACATATGTCACACTGATATATTCTATATATCTACTGTTTTATTTTAACCAAGCAGCATGCCAGGAAAACCAACATTGGTGGATGTTTTAAAGTATAGAAGCAATGCTGTGGAAAATTGAGAAATAAGATTCAACTCCCAAGCAGTGGGCTGGAATACTTGGCAGTGGTATTAACAAGTACCCCTGCTCAGGAGCTCTCACAATGGGATTATCACCTTGCAGTTAAAAACATGTTAAACATACTAGATTTGCAACAGGAAAGCCAAACCAATAACAAAATCTGGGGATTTACAGTTACTTTTCAGCAGTTCTGTCCTCTTTTAAAATCTGCAGTTCATTCTTATACATCTCTATTGCCATTCCTAAGAACGTCCCCTTTATTCACATTCTTAATGAAAACAAATTCTAATGGGATTTATTGCTGAGCAAGGCTGCAAAGTCACTATCCTCAAGGAGCTACAACCTTCTCTGGCTGTAGCCCTGTCAGAACAGTCTTATATGTTCTGACTGCCTTCCTATGCAGACACCTAGAGAGATGTATGTGTAGGGCTACGCTAGTCTTCAAAACCCGCTGGCCTCCCTGCCGAAGCTGTCAACACAAAACCAACAAATAAGCATCATTTATGAAGGCCGTTTCAGTGACTATTCACTGGTTCATTAGGCAACAGACTGATCAAGTGAGGATTTCTGTTCCAGGTCTGTAAGAAAATGACATCTATGGATTCATCCTCTTCTCTCAGTATCATCGTTCCTTTTCTGTTTTCTTCCTTCCTCTAAAAACATATTAAATATCTTTCTCCATCTTCACCCCTTCATCTCATTAAATTCAGATCACCAAACATTATTTTTAGCATGCTGGGCCCATAACCCAGAGGTTGATGGATCGAAACCATCCTTTCAGATATCATTCCCTTTGTCTATGGACCATCCCTCTAAAATGTCCATTGAGTTCATTTAGTCCATGCCTTTCAGCTCCATCTGTCATAACAGGAGAGGTGGTGGGTGGTGTGGAATTGTTGCATGCCAGTTCTGGTTCCATCACTGCTGCCCTTTGCTTGGTTCCATTAAAGTTCATTCTTCATTAATCTGGGTGATTCTTACAGTAGTACCATTGATATGACATATAGCAACCACAGAAATGATGACATACAACATTATATAGCAATTAACATCATACCATTGGCTACTTTCACCCAAAATCAAATCCCCTTGAGGTACACATCAGACTTCTCTCCATCCTCCTGCATCACTNGGTCCAGGTGTCTATGAGGTTGTTTCAGAAATGGGTCCCGTTGTCTGACTCAATTCTTTCTGGGGTGCCATGTCACCATAAGACTTGTTTTTCAAGGCCCAGGACAGAGTTTCAGGCAGTGGCATGAGGAACAGGATATGTTTCCAGCCATCCGGTGGTTGCTTTCACCATGGTGAGTACATGGCGCTTGCCTTGGTGGGTTTTTGGGAGTGTGATGTAATCAATCTGCCAGGCTTCCCCATATTTATATTTCAGCCATCGTCCTCCATACCAGAGAGGCTTTAACCGCTTGGCTTGCTTGATTGCAGCACATGTTTCACATTCAGGGATAACCTGTGCAATAGTGTCCACGGTCAAGCCCACCTCTGTCACGAGCCCATCGACATGTTGCATCTCTTCCTTGATGGCCTGAGGTATCATGGGCCCACCAAGCCATAAATAATTCAAGCTTATGTTGCCAGTCCAGATCCACCTGAGACACTTCAATCTTAGCAGCCTGATCCACCTGCTGGTTGTTTTGATGTTCTTCAGTGGCCCGACTCTTGGGTACGTGAGCATCTACGTAATGTACTTTTACAGCCAGGTTTTCTACCCTGGCAGCGATACCTTGCCACAATGCGGCAGCCCAGATGAGTTTGCCTCTGCGCTGCCAGTTGTTCTGCTTCCATTGCTGTAACCACCCCCACAGGGCATTTGCCACTATCCATGAGTCAGTATAGAGATAAAGTATTGGCCACTTTTCTCGGTCAGCAATGTCTAAAGCCAGCTCAATGGCCTTCACTTCTGCAAATTGGCTTGATTTCCCTTTTCCTTCAGCAGTTTCTACAACTTGTCGTATAGGACTCCATACAGCAGCTTTCCACCTCCGATGTCTTCCTACGATGCAACAGGATCCATCAGCGAACAGAGCATGTTTTTTCTCATTTTCCGATGGTTTATTATACAGTGGGACCTCCTCAGCACACGTCACCTCCTCCTCCGGCGACATTCCGAAATCTTTGCCTTCTGGCCAGTCCATGATCAATTCCAAGATTCCCGGGCGACTGGGGTTTCCTGTTCGAGCCTGTTTTGTGATCAGTGTGACCCACTTACTCCACATGGCATCAGCTGCATGATGCATAGAGGGGACCCTCCCTTTGAACATCCAGCCCAGCACCGGCAGTCGGGGTGCCAGGAGGAGCTCTGCTTCAGTACCAACCACTTCCAAAGCAGCTTGAACCTCTTCATATGCTGCCAATACCTCTTTCTCAGCTGGAGTATAGCGGGCCTCGGATCCTCTGTAAAACCCTAGGGGTTGACCTCGAGTCTTCCCTGGTGCCTTCTACCAGAGGCTCCAGGTAGGGCCATTCTCCCTGGCTGCGGTGTAGAGCACATTTTTTACATCTTGTCCTGCCCGGACTGGCCCAAGGGCTACTGCATGAACTGTTTAATTTGTTCAAAGGCTTGTCGTTGCTTGGGGCCCCATTTGAAATCATTCTTCTTCTGGGTCACTTGATAGAGAGGGCTTACAATCAGACTGTAATTTGCAATATGAATTCTCCAAAAACCCATAACGCCTAAGAAAGCTTGTGCTAGTTGGTGGAGGCATAGCTATTATTTTGTTGATCACATCCATTGTCTGATGACATCCATCTTGCCGTTTTATTCCTAAAAACTGGATCTCCTGTGCAGGTCCCTTGACCTTACTTTGTTTTATGGCAAAACCAGCCTTCAGAAGGATTTGGACTATTTTCTTCCCTTTCTCAAAAACTTCTTGCCCCACACAATGATTTCACCAGTGTATTGCAGGTGTTCTGGAGCCTCACCCTGTTCCAGTGCAGTCTGGATCAGTCCATGGCAAATGGTAGGGCTGCGTTTCCACCCCGGTGCAGTCAATTCCAAGTGTACTGGATGCCCCTCCAAGTGAAAGCAAACTGTGGCCTGCACTCGGCTGCCAAAGGGATTGAGAAAAACGCATTAGCAATATCAATGGTAGCATACCACTTGGCTGCCTTTGATTCCAGTTTGTATTGAAGTCCTAGCATGTCCGGCATGGCAGCACTCAACAGCGGCATGACTTCATTCAGGCCACAATAGTCTACTGTTAGTCTCCACTCTCCATTAGACTTCCACACTGGCCATATGGGACTGTTACAGGGTGAGCGGGTCTTACTGATCACTCCTTGACTCTCCAGTCGACGAATCAGCTCATGGATGGGAATCAGGGAGTCTCAGTTGGTGCGATATTGCCATTGGTACACTGTTGTGGTGGCGATCGGCACCTGTTGTTCTTTGACACTCAGCAACCCCACAACAGAAGGGTCCTTCAAGAGACCAGGCAAGGTGGACAGCTGTTTTATTTCCTCCATCTCCAAGGCAGCTATACCAAAAGCCCACCTGTATCCTTTTGGGTGCTTGAAATACCCTCTCCTGAGGTGGTCTATGCCAAGGCACGCACGGAGCCTCTGGACCAGTCACAATGGGGTGCTTCTGGCACTCATTCCCAGTTAGGCTCACGTCGGCCTCCAATACAGTTAGCTGTTGGGATCCCCCTGTCACTCCAGAAATACAGATGGGTTCTGCCCCTGTATAGCTTGATGGCATTAAGGTACACTGTGCACCAGTGTCCACTAGAGCCTTATATTCTTGTGGGACTGATATGCCAAGCCATCAAATCCACACAGTCCAGAAAACCTGGTTGTCCCTTTCCTTCACCTGGCTGGAGGCAGGGCCCCTCTACTCCTGGTCATAGTATCCGTTACTCACTTCTTGTAAATGCAAATCAAAAGTCCCTTTATTAAGATCAGAAATAAAATCAGTGCTTCTACTCCTCTGTCTGGGGGACTGCTCACTGGAAACTGGAGCAGCAATTTTCCTGAAAGAACCCCCTTTGTGATTGTTTTTCCTTGCAACTCACATACCCGTGCCTCTAGGGTCAAGGGAGATTTTCCATCCCACTTCCTCATGCCCTCTCTGTGGTCACACAGGTAAAACCACAGGGTGGGCCGTGGTGTGTATCCACTATATCCTCTCTTGAGCAGAAGGACGCTTACTCCTAAGGGCTGAGACACTGGTCCGTGCAGGTGGGGAGTAGGACCTATCCTCTTTGAGTTGCTGGACCTCCCAGGACAGTTTCTCTACAGCCAAGACGAGCAAAGAAGAGATACTTTCTTTGTATTCCCCGGAGTCTGCTAGTCACTTCATCCACCTTTGGTGCCTCTTCATCTTTCCAGGTCAGTATTGCCAATGAGTAGGCACACAACGCTGGTGCGCTCCACACCAACTTCCACCACATGGTTCATGTGCACTGGACTTCATCTGGATCTTTGGATAACGGTTCGTTGTCCAGGTCACCACAAATCACCTCAAGCATGGCTAATTCTCTCAGGTACTGGATACCTCTCTCCATGGTAGTCCATTTGCCTGGGCGATATATAACACTTTCCTTGAAGGCATACCTTTCCTTCATGGCGGACAGGAGTCGCCTCCAGAGGCTGAGGGCTTGTGCCCCTTTTCCAATCACTTTGTCAATGCCCCCTTCCCTAGAAAGGGATCCCAGTTGTTTGGCTTCCTTACCCTCTAATTCCAGGCTACTGGCCCCATTATCCCAGCATCGGAGCAACCAGGTGACAATGTGCTCGCCTAGACAATGGCTGAAATCTTTTCGCATAGCTCACCCAAGGATAGGGATTGGGTGGTTTCTGTCTCATTTACCGGTTCTTCCTCTTCCTGCTCCTCTCCTTGTGATGGCCCTGCTCTGTCATCATCTCTTTCTAAACGAGTTGACTTCTGCTTCCAAGATTTCTTCTTGTGTATAGGGGCGACTGATACCAGGACCGGTTGGTTCTCTGGTTCATCTGCAGTGCCTGTCACTGGGGTTTGAGTAGCTGCAGTGCCTGTTGCCGGGGTTGGAGTGGCCGCAGCGCCTGTCACAAATTTGTTTTAACACACTCTGGTCAGATCTGTCATTATCTCCAACCTTCGAGCCCCATGTTGGGCACCAAAAAGGATTGTTGTGGTTTAACCTGGCAGGCAGCTAAACACCACACAGCTGCTTGCTCACCCTCCCCCCCGGTGGGATGGGAGAGAGAATCGGAAGGGCAAAAGTAAGAAAACTCATGGGTTGAGATAAGAACAGTTTAA
>WAAD01026174.1:141800-237206 GCA_013389945.1 Fregata magnificens
CACCTGGCTGGAGGCAGGGCCCCTCTACTCCTGGTCATAGTATCCGTTACTCACTTCTTGTAAATGCAAATCAAAAGTCCCTTTATTAAGATCAGAAATAAAATCAGTGCTTCTACTCCTCTGTCTGGGGGACTGCTCACTGGAAACTGGAGCAGCAATTTTCCTGAAAGAACCCCCTTTGTGATTGTTTTTCCTTGCAACTCACATACCCGTGCCTCTAGGGTCAAGGGAGATTTTCCATCCCACTTCCTCATGCCCTCTCTGTGGTCACACAGGTAAAACCACAGGGTGGGCCGTGGTGTGTATCCACTATATCCTCTCTTGAGCAGAAGGACGCTTACTCCTAAGGGCTGAGACACTGGTCCGTGCAGGTGGGGAGTAGGACCTATCCTCTTTGAGTTGCTGGACCTCCCAGGACAGTTTCTCTACAGCCAAGACGAGCAAAGAAGAGATACTTTCTTTGTATTCCCCGGAGTCTGCTAGTCACTTCATCCACCTTTGGTGCCTCTTCATCTTTCCAGGTCAGTATTGCCAATGAGTAGGCACACAACGCTGGTGCGCTCCACACCAACTTCCACCACATGGTTCATGTGCACTGGACTTCATCTGGATCTTTGGATAACGGTTCGTTGTCCAGGTCACCACAAATCACCTCAAGCATGGCTAATTCTCTCAGGTACTGGATACCTCTCTCCATGGTAGTCCATTTGCCTGGGCGATATATAACACTTTCCTTGAAGGCATACCTTTCCTTCATGGCGGACAGGAGTCGCCTCCAGAGGCTGAGGGCTTGTGCCCCTTTTCCAATCACTTTGTCAATGCCCCCTTCCCTAGAAAGGGATCCCAGTTGTTTGGCTTCCTTACCCTCTAATTCCAGGCTACTGGCCCCATTATCCCAGCATCGGAGCAACCAGGTGACAATGTGCTCGCCTAGACAATGGCTGAAATCTTTTCGCATAGCTCACCCAAGGATAGGGATTGGGTGGTTTCTGTCTCATTTACCGGTTCTTCCTCTTCCTGCTCCTCTCCTTGTGATGGCCCTGCTCTGTCATCATCTCTTTCTAAACGAGTTGACTTCTGCTTCCAAGATTTCTTCTTGTGTATAGGGGCGACTGATACCAGGACCGGTTGGTTCTCTGGTTCATCTGCAGTGCCTGTCACTGGGGTTTGAGTAGCTGCAGTGCCTGTTGCCGGGGTTGGAGTGGCCGCAGCGCCTGTCACAAATTTGTTTTAACACACTCTGGTCAGATCTCTCATTATCTCCAACCTTCGAGCCCCATGTTGGGCACCAAAAAGGATTGTTGTGGTTTAACCTGGCAGGCAGCTAAACACCACACAGCTGCTTGCTCACCCTCCCCCCCGGTGGGATGGGAGAGAGAATCGGAAGGGCAAAAGTAAGAAAACTCATGGGTTGAGATAAGAACAGTTTAATAATTAAAATAAAATAATAATAATAATATTGTAATGAAAAGGAAAACAACGGGAGAGGGAGACGGAGAGGGAGAGGGAAAACCCAGGGGGAAAAAACCAAAAAGTAAAGAACAAGTGATGCAACTGCTCACCACCCACCAACCAATGCCCAGCCCATCCCTGAGCAGCGATTGCTGCCCCGCAGCCAACTCCCCCCAGTTTATAGACTGAGCACGATGTCGTATGGCATGGAATATCCCTTTGGCCAATTTGGATCAGCTGTCCTGGCTGTGCCCCCTCCCAGCTTCTTGTGCACCTGGCAGAGCATGGGAAGGTGAAAAAGTCGTTGACTAGTGTAAGCACTACCTAGCAACAACTAAAACATCAGTGTGTTATCAACATTATTCTCATGCTAAATCCATAACACAGCACTATACCAGGTACTAGGAAGAAAATTAACTCTATCCCAGCCGAAACCAGGACACACTTCTCAAATGTACCTAACAATACTTCATTCACAATATTTCCATTAGCTTGTGTCTTAACAAAATGCTTCACATAGTCAAGATTGTTTTTAATCAAGTGAACCAAGAAAATAATAATTGGAAAAAATCAAGACTTTGCACTACCTGTTCAGCAGATGACTACTGCATTTATGGCTTAATATTTACGTTCACCTATGCTGTGCACGTTTATTGCCTCTTACGTGTACTGTTACTGATGAAATAGGTATGCAAGACTTTGTTACTTTTTACACAAATCAGCAGAAACTTAGAGCCTAAATCAATACGGAACTAAGGGAGGAATTATACTCCTACTTCATGGTGACATGGACTGGAAGGTAAACAAAAAATAGGATTAACAACCTTAAAAACAAGAAGCTGGAGGTACCATAAGCAGCACAGGTGGACCCTCAGTACTCAGTACATCACCTCTGACTCATGACACCTCTGATAGTGCAGCACTCTAGAAACACAACTGATGGGAGGGAACCAGAGAAGTGCCCTAGAAACATAACGAGGGAAAATTAAGAGAAGGCAGCAAGGAACACAGATATATCCCCTGTGGAAAGGAAGAGAAATAAAAAATTTATTCCCACCACTGTGACAATTACAAACCATGACCAAGGAACAAACCAAGGCAACATAACTTCGTAGTGTCACTAGCCTGCCAAAAGCATGAGAGCCTAGATAACACATCTTACCTCACATTAGCAAGTGACCGCTACTCCTTGGTCAGCTGCCACAACCCATGGGACACCACAGCACCATGGCAAGCTAGAACGAAGTCTCTGAGAAGTTACTGAATTTCAACAGCAGAATTAAAGTTCCTGTTTCTCCGTTCCTTCATTTGTCACGAAGACAAAGCATTCCAACTTAATTCTGCATTTATGTCCACCTGTTTTGGGGCTTGTTTTTGTTTTTAAATAGCAACAAAGTAATTGTAACCACCAATATCCTGAGACAAAACTTTTGCGTCACACTTCTCTCCTTTATCTCCTGGTTTAGCTCAGCCTGATGGCTTTTCTCCAGCATTAACTATTTTTCCCCTCATTTTTTCTCATTTCCTTCATGTTCTCTGTGCACAAAACTGTAAATTACTATTTTGAAATAGCCTGCATTACTTTTGCAATACAACCTGATCCCACAACTCCCCTTGAAATCACTAGGTGTACTCATTAAACAATGCACTTCTCAGCCAAAGCAAGCATACCATAGTCTGTCTCATTTGATTAAATTATAAACTAATAAATAAACTATAAATAATAAACTAATAAATAAAACTAATTAAAGTTTTCCAAGTGGGATATGCAAACTGATTATCTGCTCTACAAACAGAGTTTCAGCAGGAGCAGAAGGCATTTAAATCTCCTGAAATTAGACTTATTTGATCAAATGTCCAAATCGCTTCAAGTGTCTTTAATTTCCCTTATTTAAAAAATAAAAACCTCATGGCTTATATTTTCTTTTCTCTTCTTTTTTACAGGTTAGCTAAATTATTTTTAACTATGTATTCTACATAAATATTTAAATAGAGTTCTTTACCTTCTTCCCCTCAAAAAAAAAAAATTAAAAAGATGGCTTGGCCCCTGCGTACCAAGTCAATTCCTACATTCACTGTCAAGAGAACTTGCCTTGTCATACTCTTTTTCAGCACATCCCTTTTCTTCCAAATTTTCAAGACCTGAATAAAGATGAGAAGCTATTATACAGCACAGAATAAAAAGAGATTGCTCTGTAAATTTTCTTAGAAATGACAATGTTTCATGCAAATCAGCACATTGTAACAAACAGATTTGTTCTTCAGCTTCAGTGTGTATAATTTCATTCCACATCAGCTTGTGGACATTTTTCAGATTAATCTCCCATAATCTTTCGACCACATCATTTCAGTGTACAATAAAGATCACAGTAAAGCTTCAGTGGAGTCTAAGGAGTCCCATGAGGTCATGGCTCTCCCCAAAGAGCATAATCCAGATCTAATTTCAGAAGGAACAAGGTAGGATTTACATTTCTGAATGTACAAATGACAAATCTGTGGCCATTCAAGAAAAATCCTGCAGACTCCTCCAGCACTGTTCTGACCCAGTTGTGCTAAAGCATCTTTATCGCCAAGATACATAAGCAATCAAAAGGAAAGTTTAGGGTTTGGGATTTTTTATTTGTTTCTTTTCTAAATACATAGTATGTATTCAACCCCTTGCACACTTCCAATGCCTTAGGGGGAAAAGAAGTTTTCTCTGTTCCCTTTGTCTTCCGCACCTTTTTTCCTGGAGTTTCTCAAGGAGAAACACTTCCTCTGCTGGAGTAAGGATACATGCAGTTACTGTCTCAAGAGTGCTCCCCGTTTGCATGCATTACTGTAAAAGATAGCATCCCTTAAGAGAGATAAGATTCCAGGCTATGAATCCGATGCTCTTTAAAGCAGAGGGTATCGTGCCTCTGATACATAGCTTGATTTCAGCTACTTTTCCCTAGATCATAGATTAAAAGAAAAACACAGCAAACCACTAGCCTATCAATGACAAATACATCAGTGCCCATAAAACACGTAACTACCACTGCCTTTCTCAACTGCTACATTTCATAATATTTGTACCATACATATTCCACCCCCCAGGCTCAGATAAGTCCCCCGCTACTGCCAGCCCCACATCACAGCAGCTTTTGTTTTCTTTTCAGAGGAAAGCACCGGGTGAGGCAGGGTCAAGCTTTTGTCCTTGGTTGATTGTAAAGGTCTGAAACCTTTGAGTTTTCCATTTCCTTAACTATATACTGATGAAATATTTTGACAAGGCCAAATTGAACTACGGTTCATAGGCTATGGTAAATTTGATCTTGATTCCATCACTGAACTCTCAAAAATTAATTTTCTTATCTCTAAACCACAGAAATATGAATTAACCAGATTGTGAAGCATTTATCTTATGTCAAGATGAACTAGCGGTCTGAGCAACAATCTTTCTTCTTTTGCTACTAACACACACAAAGAAATCTGTTGACCGGGTATTTAGAGCATTCTTCATTTTCTACCCGCCAGTCGCAGTGTTCCTCAGAGACTCTATTTGTCATTATTTGTCATTATCATTGAAAAGTGATTTAAAAAATCTCTGGAAAAAATGCCTGTGCAAAATCCACATCGATGTAATGATTCAATACATATATGTTTATCACACAAAAGTAAAAATTTTACTTATCTGTCATTATTCGGTTTTAATCAAGACTTTTTCAGGAGGCTGAATGAAACCATTTTCTGTAAAACTGTTTTTGCACCTCCCCTTTAACAAAAGTTTTACATGACAATACATTAAAAAACAGCTGAAAATGCTGTATTTCATTAGGACTAGATGTTCAAAGTTATGATTAAGCACAGGCTTCCAGGGAACAGTAGGAGAGGGATGTTAGGCACCTTCATTAACACTTTCCACTACAACACACCAAGATATATGAAAGTGTATAACAGTGTAGCTGTGCAGACACGTCACCATTGCATAAATAAATTACTCCAGCTAAAAATGCAGAACTCCAGGCACTTAGCCAAATTATACATGCAATACCCAGCCACTACATATTTGCATGTTTGGACACATCTGCATATAATGCAATTTAATAAAATCCTTCCCCTGATGTTTTCCATTAGATTTGCTGCCAGAGAGCTGCACTGCAGCCAGCTGCTCACACAGATGCAATCACTCCAACAATGATGGTTTAAACACAGAATCTCTAAGGCAGGAAGGCACCTCTTGATCATCTAGACCAACCTCCTGCTTAAAGCAGGGTCAGCTACAGCAGGACACTCAGGACTGTGTCCAGTCAGGTTCTGAGTATCTCCAAGGATCTCCTCAGCCTCGCTGGGAGACCTGTTCCAGCATTGATGACACAGTAAAAAAAGGTTTTTCATACATTTCAGTGGAAACTCAGTGAATTTCCTGTATTTCAATTTATGCCCATTGTTTCTTGTCCCATCACAAGACAAGAATGAGAAAAGCCTGGCCCCATCTTCTTGGCACCCTCTCTTCAGGTATTTATACACATTGATGAGATCCCCCCTGAGCCTTCTCTTCTCCAGGCTGAACAGTCCCAGCTCTCTCAGCCTCGCCTCACATGTCAAATGCTTCAATGCCCTCATCATCTTTGCGGCCCTTTGCAGGACCTCCAGGATCTTTTCTACAAGCTGCTTGTTCATTCATGCAGGTCTCCTGCCACCTTTGCTTGATTTCCTATAAATAGCTATAAATGCTGTCTTAGGAAGAGGTATCAAACTCAAGGTCCAACCCTCTGGGGTCATCAGCACACTACTAGAACAAAGTCATTAACCCTCAGGTGTCCTGAGCTATTCTGAGAAAGCTGACAGTAAAGCTGATATGAAACTTATCCCATAGATACCATGAAATTCACACAACAGGGTATATTTGAAGCCCAGATAATCTAAAATGAATAACGTATGATGGGAGGCTACCCATTATTGCCATAGAAACCATAATTCCTGCATTGCTTAACACATCCCTGCACCTGAACTGTTAATTTTCACATTGGACACAGCGCTAGCTGGACTGATGGTTAGACTTGGCATAAAGACAGCTGCACTGAGTCAGACAAGAAGCCTATTTAGCCGTGTATCTTTTCTTTGGCAGTCAGCAGTAGATACTGGAAGAACGTGAGAATATTCTGTATGTGTTCTGGTTCTTCCTGAAGATGTTCTTCCTACTTCCTGCAGTCGGTACCTCAGGACCTTTCTATAACCATGCTCTTAAGAAGCAATGAATAATCACTTGCCTTCTCCACCCCTTCAATATTCCATAGATTTTTCTCATTTCTTCCTTAGTTTCTTTACAAGCTGAAGTCCTAATCCAGTTAGTCTCCCCTGAAGAAGCAGCCATTCCATGCTCTAAGTCATTCCTGTTTCCCTTTTCTGCACCCACCCCTAGCTCAGCTAACTCTTGTTTTAGATAAAGCAGTATTCAAGATATGAGGGCAGCATGTGCTTATACAGTGGCAAAAAGATGTTTCCTCTTCAGTTCTCACCTTATTTCTTAATTAATATCTAACAGCTTATTTGCCTTTCTGACCACTGGAAAGCACCATTTAGAAAGCTGTTTAGTATAATTGCTAGTAATTAGAGCCCATAATTGTCTAGGTACAGTGTAGACATTTTTCCCTTGCATGTATTACTTGGCATTTAGTGAACTGGAGCTTCACCAGTCAGCCAGCCCTTCTCAATTTTGCTCATGATCTGGCAATCCTGACTGACTATATTTGGCTGTTCTTATAAAAATATCTTGTGAGGTGTTTTGAAGTTAGTGTAGCCGTATGCTTGATGACCACTAGCACCAGGGAACTAACCGTTCATTCTCATCAATGTGCAGATAACAACCACCTCTTTACTACAGCCTCTGGTAGTTGGGGGAGACCACCACAAGGTTTGGGATGCTCTAGTTCACCATGGAAATCATGCAATACCCACAGCTGAACCGGAATTACAGGGAGCACGACTTAGCAAAAATCAGCCTGATATGGCCTGTCCCCATCACGATGTGGGAGGTTCCTCAGACAGGTCTAAGGACCCAGACTGTGTGCTCAGTTGTATCTTTTCACAGACTCTGAGCCACTGGAAAGCTAGAGCTGAATTAAATGGAAGAACGTAAATATTATTCCTCTGGTACTGCAGCAGCAATTTATTTCCCAAATGTTTTCATATGTCCGGTGTGCAGTTTAAATATACATATCTTCCCCTCTTTTTTTTTTTTTTTTGAAGTATTCAGTATTTTCTAGAGCTCAGCAGACCTTCATTCATCTCATACCACCTCATCTTGCCCTACAGATTCCCCAAGTACCTGCCCTGTTTAATCAAGGATTTTCAAAGAGGCTCTGGGAATGCAAGTTCAGCTTCGTTACAGGCAGACATTTCAAAACCAGATACACCTGCACCCTCACAGACACACATGCACATACACACATGCACACAGCCATCACTATATAACTACAGTGCTATATATACATAACTATATAGCAGGTGCTAAAAACTTCAGTATTTAAAAATATATTCTTGTCTGCACAGTTTTTCTGAGAGTGCCTTACGGAATGTAATTCTAAATGATCTGAACATGAGGGGAATATGTTCAAGATTTCTTCCACTTTCTCCTTTTCTTCTCCAATTAAGAAAATTCCATTGATGAAGATATTTTCTTCAGCAAAACAGGATTGCATGGACTGCTGTTTATTTGAAAATCTGCCGAGGAAACCAGCAAGAAAATTCCCCCTAGAGCTATCATGAAAAAAAATTATCTCCATATGGGGAATTTCATGTTTTTGTGAGCTCATAAAAAAAATACAACATTTACTCTTGTACTCCATAATGTTTACTCTTGCTTTAATTTTTAGCCCAAGTTTAAAATACTGGTTTTGACATTTTATCTCAAGAAAGTGTTGCTTAGTCTGCCAAAAGGGAACCACCATGAGCTCAGGCTTTACTGGGGAGGTGAAATTTTATTGTGCTTCTCCCACCTTCAAAAAATTCCATGTTGTAAAATCTGGCATTGAACACATTACTGTATATTCCAAATTCCATATGTACCCAGCAAGCTTATTTAAGACAACGCAGACCAGGTAGGCTTTTAAGCAAAAACTACTCCTGCAGCAAAATCTGACAGGTCTGCACGGCTGAATTAGGTTTAAGCCCTGGCTCTAAAATATTTTGGAGAGCTTCTCACTCTCTCTCCATATGGACTCTAAGAACAGAAATTCTCTGGAGTTGATGTAAACTTCCAAGACTGGATCCCTGAAATTTCAGCAAAGAGGATGAGAGCTAATAGCAAGAGTTGTCATCCACAGTGAAAGGAGTTCTGTAGGACTCCTTTGGGATACATATATATATACACACACATCCATATCTCCCCATATCCATTAGTACGTGAAAGGTATATTCAGAATGGAATTTGTGGCCATTGCTTGTGGTTTGTATCGAGTTGGTTGTCTACAGCCAGAGCCCTAAAATCGTGCCTGTACCTAATCAGCTTTCTTCAGACAAATGTCTCTCATCATTTACTCTATATCCCTGAGCAGCCTGCATCACTTACTGGCTTTTATAATATATTTGTTTACTATTCAGTAAACCTCTTACACTGCTTTGCTGCAAAAACAACTAGAGCCCTCCTGATTGTTTTGTGCCTAATGTAGTAAAAACAGCTCTGTTGAAGCTTAGATTTCACAATGCGACTACACAACCTGTATTAACACTGTCGGAAGTCTCTTGTTTTTGTCCAAGGTAAAAATCCACCCCTTCATTAATGTACCTTATATGGTCTCTGAACACATCCTACTATAAAATACAAAGCTGTGAAAATCTGGAATCTGTAAGACTGCAGACCCATATTGCTCCCTCCTTTTGCACGCATTCACTTGGCCTTCCCAGCGTGCCGTCTCCTGGGCTAACCCTTCTAGCTATCAAGGAGAAGATATAGGGTGGAAAGCCTGTTGTGTTTCACTGTCTCCTCAGGTGACACATTACTCCTTAGACAAACAGCACCTTTAAGGAATGTGTTTCTTCAGAGAGCCTTGCAAAAATAATCAGTAGCGTTGGGGTTTATCTGTGCAATCAGCCTGTAATTTGGGTCAAAATTGGCAGTCTTTAAATGGTAGGGCTCCTTTTCTCCTATGAAAAATGTTGGCCTTCCATTCAAGAGTTAGAACATTTCAGATCTAAAGGGCTACTGTAAACGCTTCTCAAGAACTTCAGTTTGGGTGCTCAACGCTTCTCCTCTCCTATACCACAGCATTCTCTGGTCAAATTAACACTCCAGACAGATACGAACCTCCCATGAGGGCCCCATGGCCAAGGTGCTCCATGGGAAATAAAGTCCTGTTGATTACTTCCACCTCCAGAGGAGACCCCAGAGTGCTATAACCACCAGGAAGTATCATAGCTTTCAGCCAACACTGGTTTTGACAGAGCATTTTTAACCCATCCTATGGGAAGACCTGAGCCCTGCTTCCTTGCTGAGGCAAGCAGCTTCGTTGACTCACCCTAAGCAGCAAATACATGAGAAAAACCTTCTTGGGCAATAAATGTAGAGCCCGCAGCTGGGCAGTACCTGATGTGGAACATTTGGAAGAGCTGTGCCAAAGCGAATGCTGGAAACAGAAAACATCCAGGCCAGCTTACAACACAAGGGCACTCACAGCGCCGGCCCTCCAACAGTACAGAGTTAATGGAAAGCTGTTATATGCTGCCTCTGTCTCTTTTTTGGCAGTCCCCCAAATTCATAATTAAGAATGATGCAAGTGTGATTAGAATATTCAGCAAAATCTGAATAGTTTATGGTTTCTACTAAGTTATTTCTCATGAATCCAAAGAGCTCATAAGATCATTCTGAATAATAAAATAAGTTATTCTTATAGGGAAAGGTATCATCATCTAATATTCATCATGACAGAATATAGTCATCTTACAATTTATGCTGCAGTATCCAAGATATTATCTAACATCCATTATCAGCTATGTCTTCAACTGCCTATATTACGTTTATTTAAAGAAATTCAGACAGGTGAGATGTTCTACAACGATGCCATTTTCAAACAAGCAAATGGGAAAAAAAGGCATTGACTGCTATAAATGTAATAAACTCATACTGACGTCTCAAACTCGTTACAGTTCACTAACAAGTATAAAGGCTGACTACTATGATAAAAGAAATAGAGAGAAATAGCTTTATAGGAAAGGAAGTACGGTATCTACTCTTCTTTGCGCCGATCCACCTGACTGTTACTCTTGGCATCTGCCCAACATGCTTCCCATTCTTCTTGTTAGTGCTACATTCATGAAATAACCCCTTTTTTCCCCCCTATTTTGTAATGCCAGGCTTTGAACACAATTTAAGATATAAGGGATGCAATTTTCAGAACTATATTTACTATTTCTAGGGAAGTAATTTAACTGATTATTTCTTTTTCAAGTCCAAAAAGTTAAAGAAATGATACAGCACAGCTGATATGCCAGTTCCTTCCTCTGGCTTACTGATAATAAGATGCCAACAAGATGAAATTTAGCATCATGCAACTAGGCAATTGCGTGCCAAACAGGTTCTAAAAGATTTAATCCTGACGAAAACCGTGCATAGAAATATAAAATCCACCAGGTATGTAAATCAGTGGTAGAACAGCTAGATTCTTCTATTGAATCATCCTCTCAACACAAACTAGCACTAGCCAAAAACACATGGCATGTTTCCCCTGTGGCAAAAAGCTGTTTTGGAATAATAACAGTTAATATCTGTCAGACAAAACAGACATCATCCTGATGTCAAAATATCTATCTGGAAATTTATTTTTTTTTGTGTGGTGACTTTTCCCATGTTTTGTCCCTTGCACATCAACAGGATTTTAATCTTGCCTGAAATTTTCATAGCCACATTCTTACTGATGATGGTAAAAAGACAAAGTCAAACTTGGTAGCAGGCAAGAGCGGGCAAGGTTTCCCTGGAGCCTGCAAGCGGCTGGGACAATTCCTCTCCAGAGTCAGCTGTAGGTGAGCTTCAGCATCTGTACTGGAGCTGGCGAAGCAGACGGAGAGGCTGAGCCCTTCCTCCCTTCTCTCCTCTCTACCTCAAAATCCCTCTGCTGCCACTATAAAGCTCAATTTGTAGCGATGCCAAAATGCCTGAAGAGCAAACAGGGCAGACGTCCCGTGCTGAGTGCATTTATTCAGACGAAGTCTTTCTGGTTTTGTTTTTTTAGTTATTGAACAGCGGAGTGGAGTAAGTGGGAAAAGGGGCCTTGATACACTGCTGCTGCCAGCCATCATTTAATGCTTGTCTTCCTCAAGGCCAAATATATAGCTTGATAATATGTAGTGCTGATGTAAGTAAATTAATAATTTGATACACAAATGATAATTTGCTCATTTAAATATTAGTTTTCCTTCCTTTGATCCCAGTTTGATGGTGAGACACGTGCAGCAGGTCCTTCTTAATCTCTAGCCACAGCCATGTTAGAAGAAGATTTTCTAGGCAGAGAAGACTTTTTTCTAGGATTTTTCTAAGCCAGAGTGTATGGAGTCAAGGACCCAATGCACAGATGACAGTGTATCTCAGAGTAGCCTCATCTGAAATGTTAGCCTTTTAGCTTTCTCCACTGAGTCTAAGAAAAGGAAAAGAATAATAAAAAATAAAACATAAAAATAAACAAATCACAAAAGCAGGAGTACTGGGATAATTTGAAGCACTTCATCCCCGTAAATTTATCACAATGAAATACGTCCACATGGTTTTATTGATGCATCCCATATCTGGCCACAAATGGTCCAGAGGAAACATAGGACTGAATTCTTGAAGTAGGTGTGAAAATCTTCACTTGCCTCTATTTTCCTCTGTGGAAAACTAGTGTAAGTAAAGAAAAGAAAGGGTCTTGTGCAACCGCCCTTTTCTGTTTTCAAATACAACATACGTGGCACACGCAGTCAGTTTACCCACCCGTGTGACACCGCCTGGTCAGTGGTACCCAAATGGTCCCACTGGTGGCCTGGCAGCCTATGCCAGCCCACAGGAGGTCTCTGCCAGCTCCAGCCCCATCTGCGGCAGGTGCCTTACGAGGAGACCCGGCCCCCATGGGCTCCGGGCTGCTGAAGGGTTGGGAGATCAAAAGCAGACCTCCATAGCACCTGCCTTGCCTACAGCCTTCTCGTGTGGTTTCCTGGACAACCCTACCACCTGCTGCCAGTCCCACGCAGGAAGAGGCCATTGCTTCAAAACCGCTCGCTCCAAAAGGCTCTTGGCAGCACCCCAAAACTGGCACGTGGCCCAACACCCTGGAAAGTCCATGGGGCTGCTGGAATGCCAGCATCACCAGTGCCCCAAGTGCTCTGAAGCAGGGATGGTCCATCACCGCTTCCGAGAGCCATCACCAGGGGTGGGGAGCAACAAAAATGCTGGTTCCGCTTGGCCATGGGGTGAGGCTTTGCATATTTCACTGAACCAAAGAGAAAAAAATGCTACAGGAGGTGCAAAGGAAGGCCCCAGCCCCACAGCGCTTTGCACGGTGGAGGTCCTCTGTGGCCACCGCACAACTTAAAGGACTGAGGTCAAAAAACATTTAAAGAATCCCTTTCCCCATTAATTCAAGCCTTTTTGGTGCTGTTTGCAGTTTAAGGATAATGCATGTAATTGCTAATTGCACCGATCAGTCTTGACTTCCAAAAAGCCAAGGGAAAGTTACTTTCACTGAATTCCACTCACGTAATTGGCCTGCACAAGCCAGCGTGCAGACCGAAATAGTAGAAGCAGTGGGTTTAGCTGTTGGAGTCTATATCCTTCTTCACTTCCAGGCTGCTTTGATGACAACAATTCTGGCTGGATTTCTGGTCTCTTGCTGCACAGTAGTCCTATATTGCAAAAAAAATGAAAACAGAGAAAACTGCAAAGCAAGTTTTTCTTTTATGAAGATACCATCCTATCTTTAAAAAAAAAAGGAAAAGAGAAAAGCAAACACGCAAAAGAAAAGGAAAAAAATGCTCAATCTTTTAAATACGAGAACAAATACCCAAATCCTAGGTCTGTAAATTGTTTTGAAAATATGTGATGTGGTTCAAGTCTGGCTATAGCACAGGAAGCTAGTCACTCTTGAGGAGAGATGCCAATGATTTTGCAGTAAGCAATGTCATTCAAGCCTTCTGTGTGAGCTGCAAGCCTGACAAAAAAGCCTCAGAATGGTTCTGAGCTGTTGTTATTATTAGGCAATAGCATATGTAAGCATCCTTGACACATTCAGTTTGTCAACACGTTTCAATCTCAGGAGGAGTCTAAACGAAATCTTTGCCTAGCATGTTCAATAATGTTCTCAAGAGGCAAGAGGGAAAGGGGAGGGCAAGATTATGGCATACAAGCTGCAGAGATCTTGGATTTTGAGTCACCCAAAGCAATGAGAATCAGCAGTGGCTTGCTTAATCTTTTATTTCCTTTCCATAATGAGCCTGCCTCTATGAATACAGTTCTCCTGCCTCTCAGCTGTTATCTGCCACTTCATAAAGCAAACACAGCTTCTAATTTGTCAGTTTTCTTGCTGTTAGTCTTTGTTCTGAAACCAACTCTCCTGTTGATCTAAAAAAGCTAGCGGCTCTCAGCCCCGTCCTGTCCTGATTAAAGTCTTTGCCCTGGAGAGACAAGACCATCTTCAACTTGTTATGTTTTTTCAATGCTTTATTTCCCACCCCACAAACCAGAGCATCTCTACTAAACCCCACCACATTTGTGGTTCTCCCTTATCCTTAATAAGGGAAATCTGAGCTAGAAATACTGCAGTACAGTAACACTACATCCTAAACTGTCTGGTCTAGAGCTGATCCGGAATTTTTCTGACAAAACTTTAACTGTGAAAAATCTTGCAGGACAAGGACAGCCAGTAACGAATTCCACCGGTCACAGCAGCATTACAAACACCCACAGAAAAATTGCTAGCTTCTTCTATCAAACAGCTTCTGGGGGAAGACACATTTTGGGAGTTGTCACTTCTTAAAGTCTGCAGCATATGAGCAACATTAGCTAGGTTTGTAACATCTTGTTGGAACAGCTATATTTAATAAGAACAGCCACTCTGGATCTGACAGAGGAGCCATCTATCCCACATCCAGGCTCCCACAGTGACGAGCAGCAGATGCCTCCGATACAGAACAAGAACTGGGCAAGTATGCCATGATACCTCCCCCAGTGCAACTTCCCTGCTTCAAACAGTCTGAAGCTTGGGCAGATCCTCAAACAAAAATATGATCTACTGTTTAGCAGCCAAAGGATATTTCATCTTTTACTTTTTCTGTGGTTTTGGGCACAGACAAACCTTTGAGAATAAAGCCTTCTGTAACAGTGATTTTCACTGTTGGCTAGATGCTGTGCAAGGAAGGACCTGTTTTGGTTCATTTGCAGCCTTCACAGACCAGTTCAAGATTGCTAATTCTTGTAGTATTTTCAAATTCATACTGCTAAGTTCAGTTGAAGAGTCCGAGATTTTCCTAACAATGGCAAACCAAGACATGCAGTCAGTTTCCAACTTTATCAAATGCATAAGTAGTTTCATTTTACTGAAATCTTTCATTTTCTTTGTTGGGGGGATATACAGGAGAAAGGAGATGAAGATATTTATAACACTGGAAAAAAATCAGAGCTTCTTTTAAAATCTTTTTACTGAAAGAAAGTTCAGGATTCCAGCTGAGGAGTCAAGCATTCAAGAAGGACCTAAATATAAGTATTTTAGCACTGGTGGCTGGCCACCTACTTCCATGCAGATCCACTCGGGTGCAAAGACCACCACGCAAAAGCTTTCTGGCCATTCCCCATTAAACAAGGCAGATGTTGATGTGGCCCATCAGCTCTTCCACACATCTTCTCTCCTACAGAACCTCAGACTGCAGTATTGGGCCTGCTCCAGACACAGTCACACATGTCAAAATGAAGGGAAGATAAGAACATATGGAAAAATCACATCTAAATGCGGCAAAGTAGTCGAAGATGCATTTTAGACATTTAAGAAACCCAAGAACTTTGTTTAGGGCACTAGCATATTACATAAAATGCAGAAAACGTTACAGTACATACATTCAGAAGGCTCCAGCCTATCCAGGGATGTAGACTGAAGTAAGGAGATGCAAACAGATCAAGCCAACAGCCTTAAATGCCTAAAAGGCTACAAGCTAAGGAATTTCCTTTATCATCTGTTGCTCTTTGCCTGAAGTGAAAACAGAAAGGTGTTGGTTAGATTTAATTAACTGAAAACCACCTGAATATTCAATGCATGGCACCTCAGCCTTCTTCACTCAACACTAAATACTCCAGCAGATTGCCTTTGCTATCACTGTCCTTGTCCAAAACCTGGAGATTCCACTCAAGTATCCTAAAATATCTGTCAAAGTACAGTTACACTTTGTTGTTGATTCCAGCAGTTCCAGTGAGAAACCTTAGGAGAACCCAGCAACACAGCAAATCCCAAGTGCAGCTGAAATAAGCTGCAAGGACACAAACACAAGACACAGAGCAAGCTGAATGTGCAGATTTACTCGTCTACACTTGGGATTTGCTCTTTACCTTAGGCTAAAGTACCAGCAAAGGCAGAGCCAGTGTCACTCTTCCCTTACTTCCCAGGTTAGTCAGCATATACACCGCAGTACGCTGGCATCAAACACCTTTACTCCTTAACACACATGTCTATATGGTTGCTACTAGCTCCAAGCAACTGTCACTAAAGCAAGGTTAATAATACATGTAGCCCATTTGTGAATATACACTCTGCAAAACGCTTCAAATACAGCATCACTTGTTCACTTTGTAGTGAAGTAAGCTATGCCAACTACACCATTTGGTCATGCAAGCACACATGAAGAGACAGGAAAAAGATGTTAAGAAAATTCCCCTAATTCAAGGGTCTGATTGACGAGATATTTCCCAGCAAATAGCATTTGGACTTCAAAACAGAGAAGCAAAAAAAATCCCTGACTTAAACAGCGTTAACTTCAGTAAGCTTTGGTAGACAAGCGTGCAAAAAATACTGGAGATGTTCCAATATTTACAGATGCAACTTCCTCCCTTTAAATTAGCAGGTTAAAAAGAAAGTTCAAACACAAAGTGCAAAACCTTATTAAAAATACCACATAATGAGACCGATCAAAACTTAATCATGACTTGGTTAAATTCACTCATAATAGTTAAAACTGTAAAGCTTGTTACTAGAGTGTCCCAGGTCTGGGATTTCCCTCCTGATGACAGTACCAGCAGAAACGGTTAAAAAGCACTCCATAGCAAAGCTAATTGAAAGAAAAAAAAAAGCTTTCCAGTGGTATAAGAGGGGTATTCAGAGGGGGAAAATTACTGCTTACAGCCTTACTACGTAAAGGGCTATTTTGAGTGGCACTATCTGTTCCCTCTCTTTCTCCCCCACAAAGCAATTGTTCTCACGATGAGCGGCACTGCCAAAGTTAACAAGGTAGATCCAAACAAACTTGTTGTTCATTACCTGACAAGCCCCTCAGTCCAGCAGATCAGTCTATCCCCTCCTGGTGCACCTTCACAGGTGGATAAAGATGATCTAAACCCATGTTGTCACCAGAAGGGGTAAAGCTGCCCCCGGCCACACGCTCCTGCCCTGCGCCAACGGTCATGCTCACACAACCATCTGGCCAGCCAGATCCACGAGCTGACATGCAGTTGAAAATTAACCCTGAAAAATAAGGTTGCTGGATAACTGAAAACAGATTCAGCTCGCTGCACAGCTGCCCATAAGTCAATGCTGGTGCAGGGAAAGGAGCAGAAACATGTAGGGAGGCAAAGGGCAGCAGTGGCCATTCCCAAGGTGGCACAGACCTAGATGAACTTAACCCGTTGCCAAACTACACCCTGAAATCAATCCCTGCATTGCTTGTGAGGCCCCGTCTCCCAGGCATGTCGGTTTGTGATGTGTTTTGCATCGAAACGTGGTTTTGGAACAGCCAGGGGCACCTACCCAGGGAAGTGGGGTACAGAGCTCCATCTTCCACCTGACCATCCCCTTGAGAAGTCCTATTCAATCTCCTCTGCTCTATGCCCCACCCATGCAGTGCGACGATACTTAAAATTACCTGGATCCCTACTGATTAGCACTTTAAATAAAACACTGTTGTAAAACTTCTCAGAATACACAAATCTTCCTTTTCTTTTGGTGCAGCTTCTCCTGAGGACATTTCTGCTAGGAGCACATTCAGCAGAATGAATGAAAGTTTTCTTTGCTCTTTCACAGCCTATCTTCTCTGGTTGACCTGGCTTGATGTAGCTGGGACATTCAGCACAAGTTACACAAATGCATGTATGTAAGATAAATGTCAGGAGAAGATAAATGAAATGTGACAAATTAATATCTGAGTTGTGTTTATTATCAAAAGACTATCAGTTGGTCATCAACTCATTAACTAATGGTTACTTTCTTCCACCCCAAAATCTCTTGAGGTTCTGCGTGAAGACCAGGGGTCCCTTCTGGTTAGCAAACAACTTTTTTAAAACTTGAAGGTACAGACAGAAGACAAATAGCAGAAGTTGGAAGAAAGCTATAGTTCGAATCACAGTCACTTCAACCACTTGGCTTCATCACAGTATGTAGCACGTTGACCACAGCGAACTCCCACAGAATCTCACACCAGAGATGCAACTATACATATACAAAATGAGGGACAGTCACTGTGGGACATCTAAACCACAGATTATCTACAAAACTCTTCCCTTCAGAGGTCTTTCTCAGTGCTCACGGAACAACCCTAGAAGTGAGTTACATGGGATGAAGTTCACTCCAAGGAAGGGGTGGTCCAAAAACTAGACATTATAGGAATATAAGCACTTTGTAAGCCATTTAAGTCCCACATAAGCATCATTTTGGAGGCCTAATGAGAATAAGCATTCCATTGGTCCTTATGTGAATGCAACAGAGAGAGAAGATGCAAATTAAGTTTAAGATTATATTTTTATCACACTTCAGGGCTGCAAGATCTCCATATAATGAGGTCCACAGGATATGCATAGCAGACAATTCAAACAAAAAGCCAGAGAAATATTATACTTTCCAATTTCCAAAAATAAAAATAATCAGAGAACAATTATCAAAGTTTGAGCTATTTTTTCCCTTTGAAAATAGAACAAAGCAAGAGTTGATGAGTGAGTTGTAAAAATGAATGATTCAGGCTATAACATGCCTCAGAGGAGGTAAACCTGAATTTAAAACAGTTTTACACAAAAAAAAAAAATCCATGAAATTGCCAGCCAACCACTAAGGGAGGTTTTGTCTCTTATTTGATTACTGGCATGAAAGTCACTAAATCCCAACTCTCCTGATGAATCACTGAGAGTGGGTTCACATAAGCCACCACTCTACATTTTTTGTTTCTTCAAAGTTATGTATTACGGTCCAAAAAACCAAAATTTTCCTTGAGTCATCAAGTAGTCAGCTATCAGCATTAGATTTATCCTGACTTGCTGAAAAGGATTAAGGAAGAGCCACTGTCACTTAAGCCACTTTGGTTTTGCTAAAGTAGACAAGAAATATAACTTGTTCTAATAACGGAAAAGGGCAATTTTTTGCAAGAGATCATATAACATGGCTGCTTGTGGTAAAAAAAAAATAAATCCATAAACCAAGATCCTTTTCGAGTACCTCATTCTCACAGCTTCCAGGAAAGCAGTAAGTCATCAACACATCTGAATATCAGAGTCTGAAGCTGAAGGGATCCATTTCCTTGATGATATGATTTATAGCCATTTACTACCACAGCTTGTAATCTACACCTGTTTGTTTATGCCATCCATAGTGGTACACAGTGGACCAATGGCATCTACACAGATTGAGCTCTGCAGGAGATTTTTGATAGCTGTCAGTGTCCTATATGCTAATAGCATTTCCAAACAACTAAATCCTAGACAGAAGCTATCACTAGGCCCTTGCTGGGAGGGAGAGAGAGCTTTTAAACATACATCAAACCTAAAATACAATTAAAAAATTTATAAATGTATTTATAGAAAATGTCAATGGGGAAAAAAACCCAATGGCTCAAGGCTAATGGCGACCACAGCTTTTCAAAGTACATTCACATGCAATAAACAACAGCCTTCACAACTGGCAGCATCTGCTCCCTGGCCTTTCACAGTTTAAAAGGAAAGTGGGTCCTTCAGAGTGAATCAAAGCAAACAGAGCAGAAATGTCTCATAAAGGGAATAAAACAGTCTGTAGCTAACACTCTGTTAATCACTACTACACTTAAGTAGAAAAAGTGAAAAAATAGCCCTTTTGATCCTGATCCACTAACTACACTGGGACCATTTTTATCATTCATCATTTTATCATTTACCAGAACATACAATTTGACACGAGAAGTACGCAACCAATCTGGGACCCAGTTCTCGAAGGTGAAGATGTACCTTCATCTTAATGCAAGATGCATGTCATGGGAATCAGGTGTGTTCAACACCTTTCAGGATTGGGACGCGACTGCAGTCAGACAAGAAGTACTTCTCTCTCCCATTTCTCCTTTCATCCGATTTACTCTGTGGGTGCTTTGTCAGAACTCAGCCTTGGTAAGAAACACGTACTTTCTCACAGATCATCAGCTCTTTGCAGATATTAGTCTATTCCACCACTGTTCATGGGAAGAAAGGGCTCTTTTCAGAAGAGCTACAAGTGAGGGATGTTGTAGTGTCGCCCTCCTTGGAGATATTCAAAAGCCATCTGAACACGGTCCCGGGCAACTGGCTCCAGGTGGCCCTGCCTGAGCAGGGGGGTTGGACTAGATGTCCTCCAGAGGTCCCTTCCGGCCTCAACCACTCTGTGATTCTGTGAAGTGCAACCTCCTCTCAGGCACCTGGAGAGGGATCTGTAGTTCTGAGTTATAGAGAAAGGGTCCCTGTACAGAGTTAACTTCAGTACAGCAGTCAGCACTTTTGAGAGACCCATCTAAGGTACACAACAGCAAGGAAATCCTGTCTTCAGCCCCAGTCTTTCCCAGGGCTTAAATATGAGTATCATTTTGGGATTCACAGCCTTTTCTAGAGGTTTTCTAGATCACACTAGGTCTGATTATTTCCAAAGTAGAGCAGGAGCCATTTCAGACCTCACCTATGACCAGCAGCAACCCTCCATCCTTGTACAACAACGTCGCTGTCCGAGCACCCCAGTCACGCTGCAAACCAGACTTCCACACATTCGGCAGTCAGAGAGGATTCAAATCCACACATCAGTAGTTCCCAAAACTACTGGGCTTTTGCAGATGTTTAGGGGGAGGAAGACTTTTAGCCTACCAGAAGCCATATTGTTGGACTGGAGTTGTGCTTGTTCTCACGGGTGAAAGAAAATCAGCAATGTTTTTGCACAGACAGGAAAGCCGTTCCCACTTCAGCATCCTTAGAGCATGGTGCTGAGAAGGAAATGGATGTCTGGTTCATGCCAGGTCTCATTTCCCATAGATAAATGTCGTAACCACCAACCAATCCCACATACTTGGGGACAGGATAACACTACCCCTCTTTTGCCCATCTTTTTCGGCAGGTGTGGCCATAACCACTATTTCCAACAGAGCTTTTATGTACCAGCTGCTGTCCTGCAGACACAGGGACTGACCACAGATATCATGGAAATTCCACAGCACATGAGCACGCCCATCATTTAGGCCCCAAAGGAGGTTTGGAAACATCTGAAAATTACCTTCTAGGACTTAGGTGCCTAATTTTGCTAAATCTTAAATGATTAAACCTTTTTGTACTTCTCTGGGATATGACTGCAGACAGGGACACATGAATTAGAAAAGACAAGAGTAAGAACAGAATATTATTAAACAAGCAACAGTAATATAGGAGAATATGAATTATGTAATACCCGACAGTTTAACAACTCACTCTCTTTGGCACTCTGCAGTGATAAATCATGAGGAAAGATACAACAGACAAGACTGTTAGTGCCATTTGTGGGCCAAAAGTTTGAACAAAGTCATGCCTTTGGAGAAACAAGTATTTCTGCTTGTCACTGTTCAAATTCGCCACCTGAAACAGGTAAACCCACCAAAAAAGAGGTACCTAGAGTATGGGATGTTAAATAATGGCATATTCCTGCAATTTATAAACTCTACATTTAAAATTCACCTAACTGCAAGCAGAACGCATTCTCCCCAATGTATCAAATCCTAAGTTTGTCACTAATAACGAATAGTATAAATTTAATCTTGATTCCATAAAACGTTCTTTCTTTTTCTTAGCAATGGCCATAAAGAAACATCATGCTAATAAAGCTAGCAAGATTTATTTTTGAGGATGGTAATACAAAGATGCTGCTCTAGAAGCAATTGTAACATTTACCAAAGGTGCCCATAGATTTTATTTCCGGACAGGAAGATTATGACTATATAGTCTGGGCTGCTCTGAAGCGCCAATGACAGACAAAACAATTTCTGCATCAAAGCCCATAAATTCCTGTTCAGACACTTCCTCACTTTCAGTGGGCTGCCTCGATTTACAGTTTTTATATCATATTGCTATGCTCTTGTGTGACACAATGGCTGTTAGCCCTTTCTGTTAAATACATACCCCATGGGCATAAACAGTGTATCTGTATACACATATATGGATTGTGAAAATGTCTATAAATTAAGAAATCTTACATCTTTGAGGAGAATCAATTGGGCCTACACTGAAAGCCTACTTGAAGATGACTCCTCTTCTCCCCACCTCTCCCAAAATGAACAAATCAAACCCAAACTTTTTGTTACCTGATTGCAAGGACCTTATCATCTGGGCCAACATTCTGACTTCAGCTTCTTTGTAAAGGATGGATCACACCTTCAGGACATGGGCCCAACCGAAGTCCTGCATAAATACGTCTCCATTAGGGCACTGTACCCCATGAATCAGCATTTTCATTGCCATTAAGATATCTGTGTGTTCTAATAACTTAAAGGACACAAAAGTATTTATTTCCTAGAAATGTAACTGCAGAATCAGTCTTTGCTTCACTATGGCAGGAAATTACACTGAAACCAGCAGTAATCTTGCCACAGAGTGGACCAAGAGTGGGCTCAGGGCTCTCTCTAAGAAACATCCTGTGGGTTGGACCATAAGCTGCATTTAAACTCCAGGCTTTTCAGAACCAAAGGCAAGATCAGTCCTCACAGACAGGTGTGGTGGGTTAGCCTTGACTAACAGCCACCCAGCTGCTCGTTCACTCCCTGCCACCACAACAGGACCTATTTACAGGGGACTAAATAGGAAGAACAGGAATGAGAAAGCTCGTGGGTTGAGATAAAGAACAGTGAGACCACTTACTAGTTACCCTTGTGGGCAAAACAAACTTGAGTTGGGCAAAATTAACCTAATTTATTGCCAATTAAAATAGGCATCTAATTACTGATTCTGGTAGTAGGAAACAAAAAGACAAAGATTTGAACAACTCTTTTCCTCCCCTCTTTCCGATGCCCAACCTCCTTTCTTCCTTCTTGCCTCCTCTACCCACTCCAAGTGGTATGGGGGTGGCTGGGGATGGGGGATTATAGTCAGTACACAGCGGTTGCTCTCTGCCACTCCTTCCTCCTCACACCTTTCCTCTGCTCCAGCATGGGCTTTCTGTGGGCTGCAGTTCCCATCAGGAAACTCTGCTCTGAGATGGGCTCTCCAAAGGCTGTGGTATCTGCTCTGGCACCTGGAGGACCTCCTCCTCCTCCAACCTTGTTGTTGAACCCTGTTGTTTCTCACTCTTTTTCTTCCCTCCTCCTCTGCCTGTCCAGTGTTTTCTGCCCCTTCTTGAAAACATTTTCTCAGGGGCACCACCAGCTTGGCTGATGGCCTCAGCTGTGTCCTGCAGTGGGGCTATTGGAGTCAGCTCTGTCCAGCACAGGGCAGCCCCTGGCCTCTTCTCCCAGAGGCCACCCCTGCAGCGCCCCACTGCCAACACCTTGCCATGGCCACCCAATACAACAGGAGGCACACCAGCGCATGGAGGTGTCCCAAAAGGCATGGGTCACATCTGCACAACGTGATCCCACCCAGCACAGAGAAGCTGGAGAAGAGCAGAGCCTGCAGCATCCTCACAGCACCACGGGGCGGAGGGAGGCAGCATTATACTACCAGTTTGTGCACCAGCTGCCCGTAAACACTCCCTTTTGGTGTTTTGGTACATACCAGATTGAGCATCCATTTCTGAAACCTGCCACTGGTGAGGCGCTGGAATCAGAGGCAGAGCATGAGGGTTTACTATGTAAAGCCTTTTGAGAAAGAAATGAGTGAGAACAAAGACATCGGATTTGCTGTTATTTGGAGAGAACATCCTTGCTGGTTTCAAAAACCTGCCACGTACCTTGGAGAAATCCAGCCTGCGCAGACAGCAGAAACATAGAAATGAGCTGGTGAATCTGTATTGTCAGGAAGGAGAGGAAATATTTTTAAAAAAATGCAAAGCATCTTAAGAGAGTTTTAATAAAGTCTTTGCAAACTTATTGGCACTTCAGTAGAGAACGTGCAAGGATTTCATTTTAATACATTTTAATGGTTCTGAAGTGGTACAGGGTGGAGCCACCAGGAATGCATGTCCCACACTGAAAACAGATGCCTAATTGTGCAAATTACATTTATCATCAATATCTGGAGTAAATCCCCTTTCAGTGACTTCTGTCACAAGGAACCCTGTCAAAAGTGAGAAGGTATCTAGCTACTTTAAGCTCCAGGAAAACTCTGAGTAATCAGTGTCGGTCACGTTCTGGAGAGCACCCAAGTGGCAGGTCATCTAAATCCGATCATACAGAGGATCCTTCCAGTCCTCCTCAGTGCAACTCCGTACTGATCAGTGTTCACAGAAACACAGGTCTTCTTCCAGTGCTGTACAGCCTGATGGGAACCAAAGATACCCAACACCTGGATCACTGACTTCTATCAGCACTGAATCCTGAGAGATAATTTCAAGAATAAACACACAGAACCATAACATTTGCTTCTAAATACATTTCCTTTACTACCTGGCTGGAAGTTACAGTGTTTGTACTTTCTTTCTTCTTCATTTTTAAATCATCAGTAGTATAAGCAAGTAGCTTCACAGCTTTGGGCTCAGCAAGAACGAGGTGAGCTCTGGATACAATTTCAGCATCTCTGTGGCATACATTTAATCCTTGATACGTAGGTTTTAGCATCTGAAGTCAAACAACATTTCTGAGATTAGGCCCCGGAGAGAAGGAGCCGAAGAGCAAGATAAAACAAGCTGAAGGTTTCATCAGC
Source organism: Fregata magnificens (assembly GCA_013389945.1). Lineage (NCBI taxonomy): Eukaryota > Metazoa > Chordata > Aves > Suliformes > Fregatidae > Fregata > Fregata magnificens. The sequence continues at coordinate 166,447 of WAAD01026174.1, forward strand.
ACAAAGCCAGCGGTGGGTGAAGGTGCGGTTTTGAGCAGCATGCTGTTTTCTTCTGAACATCTGCTAAGACTGACGGCACTGACTGAACACAACTGTGTTTGAACAGCTGCTCTGACTACAGTAATTAGTCCTACAGTTGCTGCATGCAGGTGTTTAATTATCAAGGTCCCACTAGCTACATGTTTTTATTGGATTGGCTTTTCCCTTTTGTGGCCTTTCACTGATGTGCGTTCAGACTTGATGGGGATGATACCCTTGAGAGAGCAGATCTTTGATCTTCAGGGTTTATTTCAGCCATCCAAAGCAAGCAGAGTGAAACACAAGTGGTCGCAGGCGCACACACAGGCTGAGCGTCCCGATGAGAGCGAACACACTGTGCAAATGAAGGTTACTCACTAAGGCACGTCCTGGGGGAGACAGGGATCCCCATTAACTCCTGTCTCCCAGGACACACATCACCTTTAACCAGGCACACCAAGACCGGGAATACAATTTTCCCTCATTCAGGACACCACCTAAACCGTGTGCACTCTGCCAAAGCTGTTTTAAAAATTTGGGTTTTATTTCACATTCAATTGAAACCTCCAGAGGGACACACTACACCAAAAAGATCTTTGCTAGTTCCCATAAAACAAGCTTAAACATATAACCCTTTGTTTTGCTGCTTTAAACAGTCTCTTAAGTGTCTTTAAAAATCTTGGAGCTCCTTCTTAAACAACGATTTCTAGTCAGCTTCACATTTCTTTGCAGGGAGCACAAAATTCCTGTTTCAATGTTGTGAACAAAACAATCTTCATGCTGAGACTGACAACTAAGTGGTTAAAGACTGGCACAACCACCTTCACTTCCACAGCAAAAATAACCAATTGTTTATGTGGTTTGTTACTCTCTCCTCAGGAAGGCAGGTGATTTGAAAGAAACAGAGCTTAGATTTGGGCCAATGGAGTAAGCAATATTCTTAAACATTTCTGCAAATGACATGTTCACTAGCATCTGTGACCGCTCTTTATTCGCTCATCTCTCCTTCCTTCCTTTCTATAGATGCCGCCAGTAACCACAACTGAACTTCTGAGAGCCTTCCTCAGGGATTTATTCCCAAGACCAGCAGGAGTACACTTCCCTGAAGACATTCACACCAGAAGTTCCAGCACTAAACCCATCACTTCCATCAGAAGTACAACACACATTTTATAAAGACATTTAGCCCTGCTTTAAATGATGGCAGATCCATCACATCCAACAGTAAGTTGTCTCCTTAATTACCTTCGCTGTTAATCTTGCGCACCACACACACACTCCCAAAAATCTATTGTTGGGGGGTGGCACCTCAGCATGATGTTATCCCCTGAATCAGCCTCCTCACTGCTACAGGCTGAACGCTAATCTTCAGACCCAGTGCTTCCCTCCTCCTGCACGGATTCGGCGAAATTGAGCACCAGCATGGTAAGAAGCATTCAAGCTCTTTCACAGTTTGCAAGTTGGCCAAACAGCTATTCCTGCACTCCCACGTGAAGGCAACAGATCAGATGGAAAAGCCCAATGGATCAGATATGGCTCATAGATGCTCCTGCTCAGCTCCATAAATAAGGGACACAATAAAGCAGCCATCTTGCTGCTGGAGGTGCCACTGGCGTGACCATTCCGACAGGGGAAACACCACAAGGAGTGAGGTGCCCCCCGAGCACACCAGACGCTAATGCTGACACTCAGCCTGCCCTTCCCCACCTTTAAAAGCACTTACAGCAAAGTCACAAACCCGCCTCACCACGTGCACAAGAACACTGGATGCATTTTTATCAAAGGAAGGCTGTCAATCAAGACCTTCTCTTTATCTAAAGGATGTGATTTAATCAAATAGGAATTAATCCAGAGAAGCCTTACGAACTGAGCTATGGAGAAGGCCAGACCTGATAACTTGGTGCCTCTGTCACTGGTGCTAAGCTCTGAGCACCTGAAGCCCATGATGGATGAACACCTCATCTACACCCCATCCCCGCTGCTGGCAGCTTCAGGGTGCCCTGGGATGCCAGGGACAGAAGGCTCTTCTGGCTGCCATGGTTTGGCGCTCAGAGACCTCAGGGAGACGGTTAAGGAAAGCTGGGGTGTGGGTCTCCTCTCAACAGCCATGACATTGAATCCAAAAGCTGCTCATTCAAAACCTTCTGCTAGAACTACCCTAACCATAAAATAAACAAAAACCACAATTGTGTATGTAGTGTTGGCTTTACAAAACTGCAACAGAAGCACTGAAGGCTGCAGCTTTCGTTTTACTCCTAGCAAAACAGGAACATCACCTGGTGCTAGAAAGGGCAGAGTACACGTGCGTGACTACTCCCATGAGACTGAAGCATATACTGCCACAGGTTTTTTCCATCCTCACTCCCCAAATTTGTGGACATAGACAAGATATATACGAAACGCGTTTGTAGAAGAGTCAGGATTAATTCCGCAGAGCGCACAAGAGCAGTGCTGGGTTTACACCTCAGACCAGACCAGCCCAGAAGGTGCTTCCTGTCTCCTCTTGTTTCAGCACCAGCCTTCGCCCACAGAGGGATGTCTGGGCACAGTCTGTGGCTAGAGTGCGCTTGGTCCTTACACCACCCCTGTACCCACAGAGCATATGCTGTCCACAGAGAGGACTGAGAAGAGCGGTATCAGACACAACTTGCCTGAAAATTGCTTTCCATTGAGATAAGCTGCACCACACAAAGAGATTTGCCGATGGAGTGCAGTGGGAAACCTGAGCTGTCAAAGGGGTGAGCAAGGCTCACCTGGACAACCTCTCATCCACGTATGTGGTCACTTCCTTAACATAAGGATTTTACGTGACCTCTGTCTCTCCCGAAGAAAGCAACATCTCTATCCAGAGAGCAGGACCCTGGTTTATATTCATCAAGATTTCAGAAACAAAAATACAGGTCTGAGCAATTATCCTCAGAGAAAAAGCAACAGCAAAACTGGAATGCATTAGCCATAAATGAGGCAATTAAGTCTAACCTTTGCTAACCTGGCAGGTCAATGGTACAAACAGTATGCCAGGAGTTATTTGGGTCCTATAGATGCCCTTTAGAAAGCCAATTATCTGAAAATGAGTGACTCTGTCAGATGACAATAGAGCAGTCCTTCAGAAGCGCTGGGAGGGTGGTGGGGCGGTCTCTCCACCTGGCCCACATGCAGCTTTCCAGTATAATTGAACAGCTCTCACTGTTCACAGGAAGGCAAAGGTTTCTTTCAGCGGAAGGTCTTTGGAATTAAATACACTGCCTCTTACCAGGGAACGGTAGGGCACGTTTGCTTGGATGCTATGTCAACATATGAGTAGGTTTTTAAGAGGTATGAGAAAAAGTACAAAAGCAAAACAAAAAGGAGAGGGGACGCAGCAAGCTGTAAAAGACTGCCGATTCTTTCAAAAATGCCAGGATGAGATGAAACACAACTAACTAAGCTCGAGTTACTAAAAAGAGAAAGCACTGAAATGGCTGCCAGGGCATATACACAGACCAAGGTTACAAAGCAGGTAGGACAGGCATGCCCACCCCCAGACAGGTGGGAAGGGCAAAGGAGGGCCTTGATTTCAGTTTGGCTTTCAAAACTAAAATGCCCATCTACATGCTATTTCAGAAAGAGCCAGCGCATCAATCCCACCCCAGGGGCTTCTCCAGGTGACATGGCTAGCCTCACAGCAGGCATCTTAATCAAGGGATTCCAGGTCCAAATATAGATTTGGGCTCAATTATTTTGCCTTGGTCCTAATTTTTTTTTTTTTTTTAAAGTCTGTGAAACAAACTAAATCCAGGGAAGTGTTACGAGTGATGGTTCAGCTACAGCCCTGACCCAAAACTACACCGCCCCTCTCAGACTCAGCAAGAGGGAACCAGGAAAACCTGAACAAAGGCAAGGAAGGACGCTTACCTGCCATCTTCTAACCTATCTACTGCTCTCTCCTCTCTCTGCTGTCCGACTTACTCCCATCTTGCCCCATTGCCTTGAGCATCCATCCCATTTATCCTTCACTTTCATTTTCCAGCATCCTTAAGCAGCAGAGGCTATAAAAGTGCACCAGAAAGAATGATAATGAAATGCATCCACCAGCAGAAAAGGAACAGGACAAAAATCACTACCTGCAGCCCCTGCCAGCAGGAAGCAAAACCCTGGAGATGAGCCAAAGCCTCACAGAAAGAGCCTTTTAAAGCTCAGTCTTCAGGGTGGCCTGGCCAAATGCTCTGGAATGCAGATCTCTGAATATTACATCTGTGAATCAAGATAAGCCCTAGGGCCTACCCAGGCAAGCACTATTTCCACTGAACTGATGAGGCTGCTCACAGTCATAAGCACTACAGTTATTCACACCGTGACTGGCCACCTTCCTACACCTTCCCAGCAACAAAGGGTGAGCTGTCTATAGACTACGGTCTCTCCCAGGTATTCACCCCTGCTGCTCCAATTACATCACTGTAACGCAAAAAAATCAGCACTATTTTTAACCATTGCAACACAAAAGGGATCTGCAAGTGAGCAGTACAAGATACCAACTGCAGGACACAGGCTACTTTAATGCAATATGCAAACATTGCAGGAACAGCAACATGCCTTCTGCATGTGTGCACAGTCAGGAAATACGCTGCTGCTGCTCTCTGCGGTAGCACCGGGATGCAAGCCAGCCAGGCCAGAGCACACATCCATAGGACATTGCTGCTGCTTGTTATGAGACAGGCCCTGACTATGTGCATTACACACTGCTCTTGAGGACTCATCTTCTCCAGACCACTTCTCTTCTGTTTGTGCAGTATGACAGGCTGGTTCACACTGGCTGCAGTGACACACAAGGCTCATCACATGTGAAAAGCCTCTGGAACAGGAAGAGCGTGATGCGCTCTGGGGTTAGGAAATTACATACAAAAGCACTGTTGCTAGTGTAGGCTCCTGCCCTTCTGTGTACTTGTCTCCACAGGCCAACAAGAGAGAATACGAAACTCCATAAAACATCAGCAGAGGGTAGGGAGCAATGAGAAAACACGAGATCATAAAACAGCAAAGTACTGCAAAATCATTACGTGCTCAACTTTGACACTCAGACCGTACGACTCCAGCTTTGGAAAACAAAACACGACTATCACAGTACCCAATGAAAATAAACCAAGCAGCAAAATCAACCACATCCATCAGCTCTGTAACTATCCCATGCAGCCCTGCCCCCCAAAACCCTTTAATAAACATCTATTAGTTTCTCGCCCCAAATTCAGATTTACAACAGTAGACTATTTTCTCCCAGGAGTCCTTTACAGCACACTTCACTCACTCCCCAACAGCTACTGGTTGGCGGCAGCAGCTGCTCTGTATGCCAGCCTGTTACACAGGTGAGCTGAACAAAAAGCATCTCCTGGGGTGTTGCACATGTAATGAGCTGGGATCTCTTAACAGAAGTAAATTTACAAATTTTACATTTATTATAGCTCTCAATATAAGCAACTGAAATGCATGGACCATTAGTTAAGCTGCTTTTTTGGCTGGCTAGTCTATGTTATCAGAACTCCCTATGGTGATCTGACTAGACATTACCCTATGTTTAATGGCAGTAACTGTTGGTGTACCTGATCTGACAATCATAGAGCTTTACAGCTCCTTTTCTAAGAAAAAATATCTCCAGAAAAAGTGACCCCGTGGTCCTTTCAATGAATCATAAGACAAAGAGCACACTGAGCTCTTCTCAGCAACACCAGCCTCCTCTGTTATTAACTTCCCACTCAGCCCACTTAATGCATGCCCCACTGACACTGGACCTAGCAGCTTGTTTCTTCTAAGTGCTTAAACAAAGTCCTACTAATTCATCTCTGCTCCCATTGTTTTTTTTTTTTTTTTTTCCATTTCATTTACTGCTTAGGTCTGTTTTTCCCCCCATTTATGTTATCACGGCGGTAGTTTTCATACACCTCAAGCCACCTCCTGTTCAATAATCACCAAGGTCTCAATGCTGCTACCGGCTGTGTTGACTCAGTCCTGCTGAGACAGCCCAGGATTGGGTCTGCTCACACTGCAGCCCGGACGTGTGCTGCCATTGACTTATAATGGGAAAAGCATTAGTACAGAGGGTAAAAAACCTATGATCTCCACTTAGCACTTTTGAAATCAATAAGAGCTCTCACTCAGAGCTGACCTTTAATCAAGCAACACAGGATAACAACAAAAAAAACCCCCAAAGCCCTACGATTACTAACAAGCAGTACTAGTAGATCTCAAAAGTCTAAGACACTCTTCGGAAAACAACAGAAAATGTGGAGGGTAGGCCTAACCTAAGTATTGGCATGACTATAACACTATGTTGCAAGCTCAGCAGAGCAGACTTTCTTATTTGCAGATGATATGTTGTAAGTCAGCTCCTTCTGCCATTTAAGCTACATCCACTTGAAGGAACTGGCTGAAGCAGGAAACATGAGATGAAAGGAAGAAGGTTCATGGGTTTTCTTTGGAAAATAAAAATTGTGTTTGATTCTACCTCAAATTAGTTGCTTCTTCAACATCTGGGAACAAATCCTGTCCTCCTGCAGTCAAGGCAAGGGTTTTACTGACAAGCACCATAAAGATGGCATTCACAGGGCTGTCTTCACACACATGCCTTCTAATCTGAGATTTCTCCTCTTCCCTCCATTCTGCATTTGGTTCAGCTTCACTTCACATGGCAAAAGTGACCACAACAGTTTAGACACACCACTGGCCTTGTGGTTGCACACTAGCGTTCAGCCACAGTTCTCACTAGATACTTTACAGAGATAAGCTAGATCTCTGCCTCTTCCAAAGACTAACTTTTCAGCCTTCATACCACTGCTTCCTGAGATCAATCTTTGCCCACAGCACATGCCTCCGCTCCTATTTTTGTGGTGCTTTACGGGATGTTCAGGACCTTGCAGACCCTCAGCATCCTCTCTCTCTGCTGATCCTACCCATGCATGACCAGTGCCTGCCGCCCCCTCTTTCAGAGCCTGGAGAAGTCATCCTGCTCAGAGGCACTTCTTCAGCACCACCATCCATCCAAACCTACCATCTCATGTTTCACCATCTTAATTCCCTCAAAACATCCTCTGTGCTGTTTTTTGTTACAGTCTTCTACAAACATTTTTCTCCCATTTTGTCCAGATCCTTAGTCTTGCTTACACAGGCAAGATGATCAAGATCAAGAGATCAAGGCAAGATCAAGACCTTGACCAGATCTACACTGACCATACTCTGGTTCCGGCCCTTATCAATCCAAATCAATTTTTTTCCTCCTCCTTTTAAAAGTTTAAAATATTTTTTGTTGATTAATTACATGTTTTTCCCAGTTCCTTTTGGCCAAAGACTCAAATAACGGGTCAGAATCAGCACATTATAGTATCTTAGCTCACCCCCTCTTTCCTAGCTTGTTAACAGGACTCCTCGCGACTGCCCTTTCAGCGTGCCAACCCCATTCCCCACGGTAATTAATGCCCATTTGTCAAGTACTCCTACTGCTTAAATGCCAGGACGACTGTGTGTGAAGTCAGTGCAAATGAATCCTTCAATCCAATTGCACACAAGTGCCAGAAGGTGCATGGACACTTGGTGTTAAACGCTCTCACAAGTGAACAATTTTGACCTCTCCCTGGAAATCCCACAGCTTCAGGAGAACAGGTACCAAGCAGTCCGGTCACCTGAAAGTGTTGAACACATCATGGAGATGGGTAGCAGGAGGTTCCTCAAGTACCAGGAGGGAAAAAACTGTGGCAAAGAGGAACAGCACCAAAAGTAGAAACCACTTTATCTGAAAGACTCTTAACCAAAAGCAACCCTTAATAGCAATCCCCACAAATCACAATGTTCCTTCAATATAATGTCCATGGTGACAATTAGACTGAAGGGAAATTCTTGATACAACATTTCAGTTTGGAATTGTAACAAACCCTTGCATTAGGTCTACGCTAAACCCAGGTTGCCTGCATTCATACAGAAAAAGTAATCAAGGAATTACTTCTATTCATCTGTTTGGGTTATTCTTGCCTCACAGTGCTGAAACAGACACTGAACTCCCTATTCATTTTCCCCAACAAAATCAAATGATTGCCAGTTTGTTTCCACACTCAAACCTGAAATAAAAACAAGGATCCCACACACTCCTTGTGCAACCTCTACAAAGTGACTCTTCTTCTTGGAACAAGTTACAGTAATATGGACCTTATTAGGCGGACACTCAGCAAACAAAAAAAGCAAGGATTATGATCTCCTTTTCTATTTTATGTCCTTGAAAGGCAGCCCAAGGGGTTTGTTTTGTTCACTGTAAGACTTCTTTTTGTTTAGCACTTTTGCCAAAAAAAAATTTAGGGATGCCGGAAACGTTCCGTCTCTTCTCCAAAACAACCCAGAAATACCAGGTAGGAAATAGGGTTCTGAACATTTAGCATCAACAGCTTTTCTTCCATTTGCCAGAATTTTAAGATAAATCTATTTTATAGACAACCTAGAAAAGCGAACTGTAAACAGTCTTAAAACAAAGAATCATACTGCCTCAGTTAACCAGATTCATTTGCTTATAAAGCATGACCCTCCTAATACTCTAGACTTTCAGAAAAAATGGGGTAGGCAAGATAATTTTGTAATATGAAAGCAAATAGAAGCAAAAACTCTAGATGTCATTCTAATACATCTTAGAAGGGTAACAAAAAGTACGACTCTTTTTCCCTTTTGCAAATTATTACATCACTCAGGAGCTGCACCATCATTTCCAAATGCCTTCTCTACCACAGGAAGTTTCAATTAAATTAGTTATTAAACCCAATTAATTAAAGTTGCACAATTTCTATACAGATGCACTTGTTTTTGTTCAAGGGAGTCTTACTTGCTTGCAGTCCTCTTTCTAATCAACCTAAGCAAAATCAATATATGAGCTGATACAGCCTGTTGGTAGTTGAAGGATGAACTCCAAGTCATTTAGTTACAGTTAATTTGGAAAAACCTTCTCTACTACATAAAGCCTACCCAAATTGCCATCTTCTTTTATTTGAGAATCGATCGTTTGACTTGATGACGGGGCGGGGTGGGGGGATACATCCTTTCACTCTACAGTATTAAATGACTAATTAATGTTTACCAGGTAACTTTTTAAGTGAAGAAAAGAACTTCGATGATAACAACTTGTCAAAGCTTGAGGAAAACCTCCTGTTACACAAAATGGCCACAGCTGTTTAGCCAACACTGTGAGCTCCCATGAGCTGCTCCACACAAGGCCTAACACGAAAAGGTTTGCCGTAGTTTTGACTCATCTTCCCTCTCTTCCCACTCACATCCCACTAGCTTTTCTAAGTGTTTTTCGTTTGGTTCTTCCATGCAACAGTTCCTTCAGGTTTTTCTTGTGTCTCTTACATTCATTCCTTATCACCTTCAAATACTCTCTTGTCCTTCTCTCCCTTTGTCTCCTGCCTTCTCCCAGTTCACTCCCTGTTTTTTCCTCTCCAAGTCCATTCCCAGGTGCTTCTAAATGTGACTGCTCAGCAGTCAAGCCGAAAAGGAAAACCCAGGCATCAAGGGAACCTTATTGCCTAGGCCTAACCTGAAATAGACTGACATGGGAGCAATTAGAATGCAATTTTATGTAATAAGATGATTTATTCATTAGTACAAGGCAGGGATAAAAGCTTACAGCTGACGAGAGAAGCAGGTTTGTTACAGCTGTCAGTTCCACCAGCAAAATGTATTAGTCATTTAATTTCCTTTTTTTTTTTTTAAACACCAAAAGCATCCTATAATTACGTGTATGTGCCCTTCCTTATAGAAGGAGGCTTTGCACAGAATTCTTTATTTTCATAATGAAACAGCAACAATTAAAGTGTCATGAGATGATTGGTCTGTCAGTGAGTTTGACCCACGTATTACCAAAAACCATATTTAAAAAAAATATATAATAGTAAGATATTGGACCCAAAATACCTATCTACTTCTCTACAGTAGGAAGGTTGATAAGCATCAGGTACTTCAAGCACACTTTTAGCCAAGAGATCTATACAAAAATTCAGATGGTCTCTTTTCAAGAACAGCTGCATTAACAGGAGTCAGCTCTCATTTCTTTTCTGCTTTCAAAGCAATTTCAGCATAGAATTCTGAGTACCAACTTCTGAGGTTGGCCTTCCAACCCATACTGATAAGTCCCGGCAAAAGATCACCATGAATAACATCGCACCATTGACGGCATGTGGAAGAGAACAAGAACCTCAAGGCTTTGGTTCATCATCTCACATACTAGCCACAAAGCCTGAGACTCTGTAGAAAGTAAAGAGCACTCTGCTTTATTTCTCAGCGATTACGACAGGAGAGCACACCTCCCCCTTTGCAGTTGCTCCTAGGTAGAATTCACATTGGATGGGAGCACTCAAAGCCTGTCCCATTCCTATCTGCTGGACAACAACGGGAACACTCAGACCTCAGCAAAACCATACCTGAGCACAGACTCAGAACTTAGTGGGACTGAACTGGCAAGAACAAGGGGCAGAAAGGACCCTTGACCAGTACCAAGTCTCCTGGGTCATTCCACCCTCCCCCTACTTCCCATCTGCCCTCTGAGGACTTTGTGTTCTTCAGAATATGAAATTATGGACTAAGCACCAAAGAAGGGTGCTTACCGCAGAAATGCTGGTGATGGTTCACTTTAAGCAAGATTCTCAACCTGTATGAACCAGACCCTGCTCCTGCTATTCCCACCCAGCAGTGGAGAGCATGAGCACCATCATTGCACTAGTATGGGGGTTTTTGTTTGTTTTTACATGTCAGACCTCAGTAATTATATTAGCATGCTTAGCCCTGTTAACATTTCAGACAGTGAGATTAAACCCCTAAGACCCAGCTTGCAATAGAAAGGAAGGCAACTAGTGATTTGTGGAATCGACTAATGCTGGTAGAAAGACATCATACACTGAACAGAGTGAGGCTTCAGACCAAAAAAAAGTGAAGTGTGACAACAGGAAGGTCCCCTGGGAAGCGAGGAAAAACAAGGAAGACTACGTTCTGCCCATGGATTTCTCAGTACAAGACCACCAAGTTGGTAACCCCATCTTGGACGGATTTTGGACTGCTGTGATGCCTGACCTGGGTAAATTGCTAAGAACGTAATCTCATCTTCAAAAGAAGAGTGAATTCTAACTTAATCTGCAGAGCAGGTGCTGTGTTTGCAAGAAGACCTGTGATAGGTGGGTTATATCTAAAAAAGAAAAGATGTAAAGAACTTAAACACCTCCTTGACTTTGTTTAAAACAACTCAGATTATTCAGTTGTCATTAAACATGCTTTCTTCATGCTCCTTTTGAGAAATAAAGGTTTCAGAAAAATAAACCCTTTTAAAAAATATACTAACATCTTCTCAGTGTTACAAATTCCCATAGCAGCCCTTCCTGCAAGGACACCTCAATCCTCACTGGAAGGAAATAATCCACCACTATAACATACTGACCTTGCAACACTATTCAAGCAGGAGGTACACACAATGGTGAAAAGGGTGTCTGCCTCTATTTAAACTGCAGAGCACTACATAGAAAGAAATAATGAGGACTAGTCATACAGCACACAAGACACTCTGTTCTGTACTTTATAAGAAAGCATCAATTACAGAAGGGAAGGCAGCAGTATAACATGGGAATAGACCAATGCATTGCACAGACTACAGTGAGCGATGTGACTAATAGCCCCGATGGGCTACAGGGAGGAGATTTCTCAGAAAAATTCCCACTCATTTCAGTTTGGATCTACCTTTCATCATGGCTGACTCTACACTCATCACTTAGGACAGCACATCCAATGCATTCTTACAGTGCGTTGTACTATTTAGAAATGGAAAAGCATTCATTCACATAGCTCACCACAGGCTTTGTCCTGAAAAAAGTTACACTCCCTGGAGATTCATCCAGGCACGTCCTAAAACCTCCTGCCAATGGATGGCTGACACTTCCCTTTCAGCAGCTGTGTCAGGTGTCCTCCACTCCTCTGTGCAGACTCTACGCTAGTTGCCCAGTTACAATGAGAACAGCAGCTCCTTCTCAGTAAATAGGTGATTAGACTTTAACTTTAAAATAATAGCAGGTCTGCCCTCAGTTTCAACAGTACAGCTACTTGCTTACACTCTCTAACCAGCTTTAATCTCTCATTTTTCCTCCCCAATTGCTTGTTTTTAGCTTACAATGACATACCTTTCTAAACAATTCCCAGATACATTTTCTAGTTCCTACATTCTTCCCCAAAAACCTCTGTTTGACACTAAGTCCCACAATGCGCTGGCCAGGACAGAATACTACCATCCAGAAGCAATTACACAAGACTCATAGACAAACAGGCCCACATCCCTCAAATGCTAAATGACAGTTTTGTACCTTAATCTCACTTTCAGGTCCTCAGCACACGCTCCTCACCTAGAGAGGAAAGGATGAGGGATGCATGCAGGCTGGAAGAGTAGAAAGGCTGGGGCTCCTCACCTGAGAACACCAACTGATGGCTGTAAAAAACATACCGCAGAAAATTAAGTGGGAAGGACCTGCTCCACTGTCTCAGCACACAGCAAAGGGAATACTCTGTGGATCCAAGGCTAGAACCTCAGAAGTTATAAAAAGCAGACACCTTTTTCCATCCAATCTTGGCTTTTATCAAAGATAACTGAAGCCAGATACAGAACAATTCCTAGTGAGCTGAAAACCAGGAATTAAGTGCCTGCTGTTACCACAACTCCTGAATAAGTTTCGTTAGGATGCCATGCGATCCCCATTCCTTAAGCAGTTATGACTTCAGGTTTTTTGCTCTTTCCTTTAAGATCAAGGCTCTAGATTCAAGATTTGTCACCTGAGACTTGAGTGTCTCAACCGGAATCCAATGTGTTTCCATTGGCTTGGTACAGAAATAAGATATGCCTTCGAAGCAGTCCCTTTGGCAAAAGCATTCTGCTTCTCAAAATATTTCAGAAACGATCATCTGCTCTATGAGGTTCAAAGCATCTGGCTTCTAAGTCAGCAGGTTCTGTGGCAATAAACTGACAAAACAAGTCATCTCCAGGGTCAACAGTGCTGGTGCCTTTTTGCACAGATTAGCTGTGCATGCCTGGCAGTGTCATAACTAAGGACAAATAGTGAGTTTACAGCAGCCTTCCTCATGTTAGCCTGAAGATACAGATGCATGAGTCATAAACAGGCTCTTTCAGGAGAACATCAGTACAAACATTTCTGCTCTCTATATAAAAAGCCCTGCTGTTTAAAAGTTTAAGGTGCTGATATGCACCTTAAGAAGTGACAACACACTGCACTGAGGGTGTACTGTAAGAAATAGAAAAGATACTCTGCAAACCTTTGTACCAAACTTTCATAAATCTAAGAAAAATCCAACAAAAGCAGGACTGTGTCATGCTGGTTCCATAAACAAATTAATAAAGAGAATTAAGTAATACACACCTTTGGAGAGACTTGGTTTATTAGAAATCTTTGTTCCAGGTTAGCGACATAGCCTGAAAAGTTTATCTCCAATTCTCTCACAGTTAGTAGGAACCAACGTGAAAGCAAACACTGTTCTTGAAGCAAACAGGTGACGCGCTGAATTGCACTGAGAATGGACAGCCTCCTCCAGCCAGTAGGCAAGAACAGTTACTGATTCAACCGCACAGAGGTACCTGTGCAGCAGGAAAGTGACTGCCCGGACTGAGGCAGCATCCAGAGGCTCCTCTCAGGCTCTGGGCTTTGTTATGCCACAGAAGAGGTTCATACATGAAAACCTTCCGCTCTGATTTTTCTAAACCAAATGAAACAAACGGGTAACAAACAGTAAGTGAAGGCAGAAGAAAGACTGAAAACAAAGAGATACGTGATTACAGGGTCTTACTATGTATAAGGCAATAGCAGCTCCAGATTGGACCTAAAATGCACACAAGAAGCCCATCGTCTGTAGCTGCTGCTCAGTCTGGCCATTAGCCTAATTTCTCACAGATACCACAGAAAAATGTTACTGTAAATCTCTGCACTCAGATTCACTACAAACACCCAAATCTCCCACTGAAACGCCCACATCAGTGCCCATACATCATCCTTTGTCATTCAAGTGACAAAGGACTTTCCTTCCAGTTTAACTACTTCAGACTGTACTTGCCCCCATCATAGCCTGCGGTTACCAAGATCACACCATGTGCACGTGCAAAGTACTTACACATCCACACAGCTCTGCAGGTGCACAGCAGTACATTCAAACACCTCGTCCTAGGCACCTCGTCAGGGATCTTCCCTTTACTGGGGCAGGGGGAGAGGGACCTGCCCATGCTAGCTGAAAGACCATTGCCAGCAGGTCGAGGGAGGTGATCCTTCCTCTCTACTCAGCACCGCTGAGTCCTCTGGAGCACTGGGTCCGGTTCTGGACTCCCCAGTACAAAAGGGACATGGACATACTGGAGCAAGTGCAGCGAAGAGTCATGAAGATGGCTACATGGGCTTGAGCACTGGACACATGAGGAGAGGCTGAAAGCTCAGCCTGAAGACTAGCCTAGACTAGAAGGCTTAGGCATGATCTTATCGAAGTGTTTAAATATCTGATGAGAGAGCGTAAAGAAGATTGAACCAGACTCTTCTCAGTGGTGTCCAGTGAAAGTACAAGAAACAAAGGGCACAAACTGAAATACAGGAAATTCCATTTAAACATAAAAAAAGCTTTTTTTACTTGCCACTAAAGCAAGGTTAATAATACATGTAGCCCATTTGTGAATATACAGCCTGCAAAGGTGGTCAAAAACTGCAACAGAGGAGACATTTGCAGTCTCCATCCTTGGAGATATTCAACACCCAACTGGACATGGTCCTGAGCAACCTGCTGCAGCTGATCCTGCTTTGGGCAGAGGTAGGACTAGACAATCTCCAGAGGCCCCTTCAACATCATCCACTCTGTGATATGCTGGTTCTAAGTGTCTGTTGTTAGCCTAATATTCAAACAAGCAAGTGGCACCTAAGTCAGGGAGAGTAAGCACACTGACAGGTACGCAGGCTAAATCAATTTATCACAAACTTTTTTTTTTTTACTTCTTTTTTTTCTTTTCATAGCATATGTACTTGATATATCTGTCTACCCACATACTTGTGACAGTTGTGAGGTCTGCTTTGGCATGCCCCAAGTTGTTCACATCATCTTGGGGAATATTAAATTAAAATGTCAGCTTTCAGATTAAATACATTTGAGTGCCTTTCTGTATCTTTGTCAGCAGCAGTTAGGAGACGAAGATCTTGAATGCAAACAGACTTTGCTCTAACATTTACTGACTCCTGGAGAAGAGTAACCAAGTTGAGTCACAGCACAAAAAAGAAGTGAATGCAAGCGCGCGCGCGCGCACACACACACATTTTTTAATCATCACTCCCAGGAGGCTGCACTTATTTCACACAGCAACACTTTGAGGAAGTATGAGGATGCAAACCCTTTCTCCTGCCTGAAAATCAACAACTACAAACAAATACAGTTTCCACCAGGCATTTTACATACTCGTTACAGAAAAAGTTTTAAAGGCTTCAGCATCTAAGGAAATTGAATCTTTGAGAAATGTTGCAGGTGAATCATGGATCAGGGTGGTAAGCTAAAGGCCCGATACTGTAATGAGAATGTTCTGCATCCTTTAAATGACCTGTTAAAGAAAGTAAGGTTTGAGTAGACACCTGAACATGAACAGAGAACCCTTCTGTGCCACTAGCTAGCATATGAAGTGATGCAGCCCTGTAAAGCTGCATTCAGAGGAAAAATACCCAAAAGACATGCAGTGGGAGCAATGGATTCCATGCAGAGAAAGACAAGATTAAGCAAGACAAAGATGCACAATTTGCAGACTGAAAATCAGACGGAGATAAATCACTATGTTAGTGAAACTGGAACAACTCCTTTTCCACCCTGCTCCTCCGCGGGGCACAATGTTCCTTGGCATGGAAGAAACTGCATGGCTGATGTGAACTGATCCATTAACTTCAACTGAAGAGGACACTGAAACTTATCCAAAATATGTCCGTGCCAACACCACCTCCTTTCGCACCCATAGATGGTCAAGGGACACACATCAAATCTAAGTGGTGTTAATGAACTAAACGTAATCTGCAGAACACACTGACACTGATGTCTAGATGATCATTTTCTATGCCAGTACAGAATAGTTTTAATGGGAAAAGACAAACCTTGAAATTAAAAAGGTGTCAGTAATAAATGGAAACTCATTCCAAACAAACTCATTCGCGATGCATTTGGATATTTTGGCATGGTACTGCAGTGTGAAACTCGGCATCTCTGGAATTCAGAAGAATTTTCTCCTCATTTCCACATTTAAACCAGCCCAGGAAAAGAACAATGAAAGCGTTTAACAAAAAAACCCAAACCCCACTGTCAAAACGTCAGCAACTTTTTCCATCATTTTAAGCAATTTAAAGTGAGATCACACAGCTAACAAATTCTGACAGGGAAATCCTTCCACTTCTACCAGCTAGGTTCAGAGTAATTTATCACGGTTTTGGGGAGTTCTCCACAAGCAACGGGCTCAATTGTACTGAAGGAAAGAGTTTGGTTTCCAGTAATCATTGGCATTGCACTTTGCTATCTAGAGTTAGCACTTCTTCACATTTAGTGATCGTCATGCTTTAGACGTTTACTGCCATACAGCTTAGTCCTGGCCCTCAGTACTGCAGTCCAATAAAAAGCAATAAGTCAGATCTTGGCAACTGCTGTTTGTCAGGGCTACCGCAAGAACACCAACTCTCAAGAATTTCTCCAGACACTGAAGAAAAATTCTACTTCAGATCCAGGTCCACCGTACCTATGTGAAACTCAGAAGAAACCAAAATCGAGTCTACCATAAAAATGTGCTACAGCTCTCCTTGGAAGTGGAGTGGCCACTGTTGCTGTTCTGTAATAAAAATCTTAGTAATATGTACTTGCAAGGATTGCACTCCTCTTTCCTTTAACTTTGTCACTGGCCCATTAAGTTCCACTTTCTCAAAGAGCAAACTCTCAGAAATCTGCCCCAAATTAAAGAGTAGCTTCATGTTTCCTTTTTCCCTTCAATTTTAGATGCATTTCTTCAAATGCTTGGCTTATCGCAGAAGATCTTTTTTCACACTGTGTAATAACGCTGACCTCCTCCCCGTGCCTAATGAAGGCTATCCTATGTCAACACGTACCCCGTGGTAACAGTTAGATCAGTAGTAACTTCAGAGAAGGAGACTTTCAGCCCCCTGCCTCTCACTCCAAACACATACTTTTCCTCCTGTCTTCCATTAATGGCATATAAATTTCCATCACCATTTCAGTTAAACTTTTTAAAAAGACTACAAGAAACTTTACAAGAATATCATTTCAGCTTTAGTTCCCACCAAGAAACACTGGATGACTAACAAAAAGCCACCAAATTCACATGATACATTACCCAGATATTGCCCAGATATGTCTATGCTAGACCTGCATCTTTCCTATATATTCAGGAGAAACTGATTTTAATATTTTCCAGGAAATGACAGAATCTTTCTAGTGCATATGTAATTTGGGAATTACTACAGGAGCCATATGTTAATGCCATAGCCTAGAAGAAAACGCACATGCTTTCATCCATACTGTTTCACTCTGCGTCAGCAACACAACACGCATACCATTCCTGTGCAGAAATCAAAACACGCCCAACACCTTTATCCTCGACCAAACTTACATGTCCTAGGTCAACACTTTGATTTAAAAAGCAGAAGAACAGAAGCTAGCTAGGCATTAGACCTCCTCATCACACAGGAGTTGCAAAGCTTCGAGTTCACAGCAGAGGAAACAGTGCCACTGGTCCAAGTCCACCAAAGCACTCAAGACAGCTGTTTCAATCCACTTCCTCTCAACAAAGCATTTAGACACAGACTTAAGCACTTTCTTGATGTAAAATCTTTCTGATGAGGTGGGAAAATATTGGACATTCAGAAACCGAGAGCTGGGAGACACGGGAGGGATTAGTCTATACCTTGAGCTCGCTGCCTGCAGTGGACTTAGAGGTATGGCACATACTCTTAACTAAACCCAACACAATTTTTAGGGTCACATCAGATGACTGAAAACTCTTCCAAGAGAAATTCTACTCTGATTGCAGTGAACAGAAGAACGTTCATTGCCAGACTGTCTCAACAAGCAAACTGTGAGAGAAGAGACGCTTCTGCTTCTATTTACGCAATTTAATTGGTGCAAAGAGCAAGGTGGGTTTCTTTACCTTCTCCTGGTTCAGGATTCCCCCTGGACCTTTGATTTTCAGGCTTCCTGAGACAGAGGCTAATAGCAAAAATTCAGTATGAGCTAACGGTCTAAACAATTCTACAAATTTAACCTCTTCTGGAACGCTTCGCACACGGCTCCCTTTAAAAAACAAGTCTGCTCGCATCATATTCTATGTATTATTATTTTTTAAATACTACTCCTACCAGGGACAGCTGAACAAAAGCAGGAGGTGTACTTCTCAGAAGTGCACATCCTGCTGCTGCTTGTTCCCCTGCCTGAAGGCAACTGTGACTAGATCATCCTAACTATCTCTGCACCAGATATGCCAAACAAGCATAGCAGATGGGAAATCAACAGCAGATGACAACCTGTATAGAAAGAGATCCTGTTGCCATCATCAGGTACCATATTTAAAAAAAACCAGAAGAGGTATAAAAACAGAAGATAGGATTTTGGTAACCTCTCTCAAGGGACAAAGTCAGTCCCACTTTGAAGCAGATTTTTTGGAAGGTGGGGAGGTCCCATATGAACATTGATGTAAATGCAGCTTCCCGCCCAGCCCGATGACAGTCTACCAGCAGGTGGTGCGTCATCTGGCAATTCTTCCCCCATGGCAGATTAGACATATAGGCAATATACTCTAAATAGAATGTTTCCCAACAGGATGAGACAGCCGTGGGTGTTTTCAGCCTTGTATCCAAACAAAGCTCAGTATCTTACTAATCATATACCCATAACATTCTGGCCACAAAAGACAGTTAGTGCTTGCAGCAACGCATCTGACAACTAGCTAAGGACAACAGACCTCTGTATAAAATAAATTAAAATGCTTTAAAATTGATTTAGAGATGTACTGAACAGGACTTTACAATTGATAAAGCCTTTGCTGAAGTCATCCTTGCAGACAGAACCTGTTACTTTGAGTACTGCAGGTCTCTGCAAATGTCTAGCCGCCTTTGGTACAGAGAAATTCATGTGTGCAGCTTCCAATAATGAGAAAAGGCCAGTCACTGTTTAAGCTTCCTAGGGCTGGAACTGCAGACGCATCTCAATTGCATGCAGTTAACCTAGGTCTCCTTTCCCTGCCATCTACGAAAGAGAGATTCTGACCAGGTTTCTACCTTTTAATTTACCCGATTCAAGGTACTCCAAGTTCACGCATTTTTTCTTGATCAAACCAACTTAATAGTGATGGGTTAAGGCAAAGTGATATGNCATCTTCCACCCCATAGTGGTTATACATATCTACGTCATTCCTGCCAGACAGTTGCCTTATCTCACTACAGTACTGGAGGCTTCAAGCCTCCCTAAGCCATACATTCCAGTGCTTAACTATGCTGAATTAGAATGTTTCTTTTCCTAACATCTAACCTTAACTTCCTTTGCTGTAAAAATCAACCCATTAATCCCCAAAGGGTAGAAGTAGTGATAACTCCATTTTGTTCATCTCTGTTCTAGGCTTTTACCTCTTTGAAGACTTAAACCGACCCTATCTTTACCCAAGTTTTTTTTCTAGCTCATAGATCCTGGTTTGTAGGCCTTTGACTTTCTCATACTCTTCCCTGAGCTGTCTCTGATGACTTTTTACTCTTCCTTGATATGTGATGTCCAAGTCTGGAAAGAGTAGTTCAGCCAAGAAAAAGGGTATCAGGGAATCCCCTTTACTTTACTGAAAAGACAGATAGTAGCATTGAGGTCACCGGAGATTTTTAAGTCTCCAAAAATCCTGTCTTCTCCAATTGATTTACTCTGAAGTTGCTTGGCATTTAACTTGCTAAAGCTAGTTTAACCTGCTTTTGAGGCTACTAGGATGATTAGTGCATAGTCAAAAGAGAGGATTTTGCATATTCTTTAGAAGTGACACAATCTTGCACAGCAACTTATGCGAACGAAAGTGAGTTACCATACTAAGGTTTTATTTATCAAAACAATGGAAAAAGCAGAGATATTAAACCGTGGCTGACAATTAACGGATCATTTCAGAATTAACATAGCTCTTCTAATGGCACAGTTGAACCACTTATTCACAGATCCCCTCAGAAAAGAGAGGTGAGTGAATGAAATGAAAGCTGGGAAGTAGCAATCCTAGCAGAATCTAAATACAAACACGAGAATGCATACAGGTATGCATACGTGTACACGATAGTTTCATCTTTCCTAAACACTGGGCAGACATGTGGCAGAATGGGAGCCTGCAAGCATTTTCTAAAATCATGGTTTCTTTCACTGAAAAGTGCCACCTCTCAGTGGCACGCTATGATTATATTGTTACTTTGTCAAGCCTGTGCCTAGAGCCAATACCCCAACACTTTAAGCTTATATGACATTTACCTTAGCATAAGCTTGGAAGCTTAACAAAAACCAAGGACACTGACTTTTATAATGAACTACCATGGGTACAAAGATGTTGGTCATATATTTATATGCCCATAACTTGTTTCTCCTCACCACACCGGTTCCTGAAAAAGCAATAAACATCAATAGAGCGAATTCATTCTCCTGAATAATGCAAGTTCTGATTTAGTAATGCATCTCTACCTACCTATCTATCTGAAGACCGATCATTTCTGTAGAGCTTTTCAAACTTCAAAATGAAGTTAGTAGGTGGCAGGTACTGCTGCTGGCACGGCACCTAAAAAGAGGGGACATTCCAAAACAAATCACACCATTTGAGGATTTTAAACTGAAAGTGAACCCACAGAGAGTAATGAAAAGATTACATTTTCTCTAATTAAATTAGAGACATCAACCACTCAAGAGCCTGACAATACCTCTGTAGTAGCACTGACGTAACATTAGCAAATGCTGATTGCTTTCTGCTCAAGTCAGCCCAGGATCACTCTGTGAGTGTCTGTGCACTGATCTACGGTGGAAGGTCACCTTCAGCAAATGAACAAAGGCATTTCAAAACAATTTCAACAAAGTATAAATTTTAGGTTGAGGTAGCGGTCATTTGATAATCTGAATGACTTAATCAGCAGGTGCTCCACTGAAGCACGGGAAATTGTTTCGCAGATTTAAGAGGTCAGAGGGACAGATTTACTACGTATACACAGGAACAATTAAACCTGCATTCTCTCCTACGACTGGGGTGAGACAAGACAATTCTGCCACCTTACTGTTGAGCTATTTACCTGATGACACACTAAAAAAAGAAACGAATAGACTTATGAATCATAAAATGATACTAACTGCAGCGGATGATGAAATTCATGACTCAGGCTACTAAGATTACCATGTTCCAAATTACACTACTTGCATTTCTTTTATGTATTTCTTTGCAGCTAGTATAATTTGTAGTTACCATCAATTAAATGACAGTCATAAATGGAGCTTCTAAAAGATAAAAATGAATCGTGATGCTGAGCCAAAAAGCACATAAAAATGTCAAAAGATTAACTTTATAAATGCCCTGAAGCATAGTATTAAGATATCAACACAACATGCCGGTCTGTCAGTATGCTCTGATGAGAAAATGTTTTACATTTCCAATAAACCAAGTTCAGCATTTTGGCCATTCTAACAGCACTTACAGGTTGTTTCCTGCCACTGTGTTCTGGCAAAGGAGAAAAGCAGTAACTTCTGGTAGAGTTAGGACCATCAGAAAATAATCCTGCCACCCATGCTTTGAAATAGCGTATGGGTGGTATGTATAGACACTACCAAGTACTCTTCAGATGCACTGCTTAGAACAGGTTCCAGTGCACATTTCTTAAGCTTCCTGTCAAAACCTGCCTTCTTTTAGAGACTTTCACTGAAACAGAAATATCCAGGAAGGAAAAAGTGGTGTTCAAAAACCAAGTCACTGGTATCCAGTATCTCCTTCAGATCCCCACACCATTTCTGTCTCCAGCAGTGGGAGCAGATGACTATAAATAGGAGTGAGGGTTTTGATCCTATCTTTAAAGATTAGCTGCTTCCCTAGTAAAACAGTGGGACAACATGCAGCATACATCCAGACGAGGCTGCAAGCCTATTATTAAGTTGGAGGAAAAAAGGCTGCTCTGTGACAAACCACTACAGCATACCCAAATGATCAGTCTCAGAGTTTATGCACATTAGCAGTGACATTACTTGCAAATGGCGCCATAAAGTAAATAACAGTGTCTCCAAGAGAACACCAGCACCAAACCATTCTCACCCTCTACAATAATGATGTTTGTAGAGACAATGTAAGGAATTAAGTACTGAAATAGAAAGGCTGTTGAGTCATAGTGACTGAACTATGAGGCCCTGATAGAAAAAGATGTCCCAAGAATTTAACAGCTTTGCAGATATATCACTTTAATACAACAAAGTCAAGCTCTGGTTAACAAAATATTTCAAAAAAGTATTAGGAAAAGGCCATTACTGTAAGCATACTCTCATCCAACAACTTTGAGATGTTTCTTTCTTTTGTGTGGTGAATTGGCAGCTGCAGCCCTAGCTGCGCCTGCAAGTCACACACACATTTTCTCCTGCTCCTTGAGCGTCCTACATGACCAGGTACAAATGGCAGAGCCTGCCCAAAAAACCCTCAATTCTTCAATGCTCTCCAGTATTAAAAGGAGGAGGAGGAGCAGCCTCTGGGAAGGTAATGACTGTGCATGCCCTTTCCAAAAGAGAGGTTCACAGACCATCCTAGTCAAAAAACTTGCACTATGTTCTGCATGAAACCATTGGAAAAAACACAGCATACAAGAACTGTCAGAGGCTTGCCTCTCCCTCGCTCCCTTGACAGGAGTTACTACTATCAAGAAGTACCTTGCATGGATAACAGCTGGGAGAGTTGAGCAGCCCTGCAGAGAAGGACTTGGGGGTACTGCTGGATGAAAAACTGGACATGAGCTGGCAATGTGCGCTCGCAGCCCAGAAAGCCAACCACGTCCTGGGCTGCATAAAAAGAAGCGTGGCCAGCAGCTCGAGGGAGGTGATTCTGCCCCTCTATTCCACTCTGGTGAGACCCCACCCATGTTCAGCTCTGGAGTCCTCAGCACAAGAAAGACCTGTTGGAGCAGGTCCAGAGGAGGGCCACAAAAATGATCAGAGGGCTGGAACACCTCTCCTGTGAGGAAAGGCTGAGAGAGTTGGGGTTGTTCAGCCTGCAGAAGAGAAGGAGGGTCCAGGGAGACCTTATTGCAGCCTTTAAATATTTAAAGGGGGCTTACAAGAAAGATGGGGACAGACTTTTTACAGGGCCTGTAGCAATACGACAAGGTGTAATGGTTTTGAACTCAAGGGTAGATACAGACTAGATATAAGGAAGAAATCTTTTTGCGATAAGGGTGGTTAAACACTGGAACAGGTTGCCCAGAGAGGTGGTGTGTGCCTCATCCCTGGAAACATTCAAGGTTAGGTTGGACAGGGCTCTGAGCAACCTGATCTAGTTGAAGATGTCTCTGCTCATTGCAGGGGGGTTGGACTAGATGACCCTTAAAGGTCCCTTCCAACCCAAACCATTCTATGATAATTTGAAACTTATCCAGATGCTACAAAACTCAATACACAAGTACAAGAATTGATCATTTCACCAAAAAATTTACACAAAGGTGCAGAGAAAACAGGTAGCCACAGTAGCCAATCCTTGGGCCAATGAAGAAGTTAAAAACAGACAAACATAAAGTTCCAACTAGGTTTTAAAAAAAAAAAAAAAAGAAAAAAACAACTTTACAGAGGAAACGTGACAGCTGGAAGAACAAATAAACAACAGCTCCACCTCTTGCTGACAAGGACAGAGGATAAAAATTACATGCACAATTACAGGCGCTTACAACTGCACACCCGCAACATGAACACTGGCAACAACCAGGCTTCAAAAAGAGGTTGGCATTGCTTTTCTAGAATCATCATTTTGACAGTTATCTTAAATTAGGAGAAGGAAGAAAAGTTTCTCTGGAACAGAGGAAGATCTGCATTTCCCAGCAGCAGATTTCAACTTTAAACAAAGTCCTATGGGGGGTGGGGGGGCAGAGCTTTTCAAATAAAACCACTTCCAATTCCAGCAGCCTCCATCTGCATCTCCTGATATTGAGGTCAGCAGGCTTCTACCTTGGAGTATTCATCCAGCTTTCATCACAGTAGCTGGACCAAAGCGTCTTCAATCTATTTGCTCCAAAGGAATTCTCCTCGTTTCTCTCCTGAAGGAGACTGAATTGATACTGTAAACTGAAAGTGAGATACTTGTACATGAAGAAAACCTGAGTTGTGCTGGCTATACACACTTATGTTGTATGTGACACTTACACTGCACAAGGCTTCATGCGTGTTTGTTCAGTGTTTCAGCTGGTAGGACCCGCACAGCTTGCAATTTACCACAGTTCATGCAAACACAGCATAAAAATTTGAAGCATGCTAATTACCACTTGAAAGCCTTCTATTGAACCTCAAGACACCCGGAAGACCATCTACTGGGTACATAACTCTTACATTCTCCTTCAAGAATTGCCTGTGTCTACTCTACTCCTGCCTCGGCAGGGTAAGGTGGGGGAGCAAGCAATAACTTAACCAACCATGTGGTACATAAGGCAACACTACTAAGAACTTGCATTTCACAGATTTTCAGGTTCTGGTAACACCACAACAGACTGTCTTTGAGAGCAACAGAGAAACTTTATTACCAGAGTGAGGACAGGGAACAAAAGAAAAGTTCTGAAGAAGCTCATTAGAAAGAGAAGCTGCAGAAACGTGTGGAGAACTTGGAAGTGATGGAGAGGACATTATAAATGTTCCCTCAGCCCTCAGAACCAACTACATTAAGGGCAAAACCTGCTGTTAAGTCATCTGGAGGAATGATATCTCGCATCTCAAAGCCCCAAGGCTCACATGCACCATCTTCTTCCACTTCAAACAAGGACTCTTTCTGCAGAGCTGTCAAGTCTGCCAGTATCCCATATGGCCAGTATCATCCCAGGTGCTAGAGCTTTTCGCTTTGCTGAAACACCAGGCCATAGAGTTGAAAAAGATCATCAAGAAGCCAGAGGACTGCTAAATTGGCAGATTAAGCTCATAATACCATATTCAGGATACCAAAAACTTCTGCTCCAGCTCCACACTAGGACTGTTGAAATGAGACAGAACAGATCCGGTCTGCTTGACCATGCTACCAACTGTAAAGATTGCAGGAAAGTTGAACAGCTGGAAGTTCGCAAGTGAAGAAATGCATGTCAGGGAGTTTTGGCAAGCTTTCCCAGCTCTGCTGTACAGCAAGTAGAAGGCGGTCCCACCCATAGGCCTCAGGCAGCTAACTAGTTACTGGCAACACAGTGGGGTAACAAATACAAACCGACATCACTTCTTCAGACAGCAGGGCAAATTGTGTTTCTCCCCACTTATTGGTAACATACTTGCAGCTGTAACACACAGATGCCAGACAAAAGGGATAATAAAATATATTAAAAAACCCATTCCAATTCAAATGTTAACTTATGAAGATGCTTCTACATGGTTTGATCTTGATGTACTGCAGTCCCTGAATCTAAAGCTGCCAAAACCCAATTCCAACACCTGAGGCCATGTGCCCCAACCACAGTGTAGGCTGGCACTAATAGAACTGAATTCCATGTCATAATAGTAGATCTGTCCACAACCCTAAAGGACAGGACAATGTGACAATTGTTTTCAGTCTATCTAGCCACCATGTGTCTGCTGTGAAAAATGCATGTTTCAAGACAAGTGTTGCAGGAGCTGCAAGTGAAGTGTGGCATGGTGCATAATCTTAGTGCCTGTCAGCACACACCCAGAAATGCGAGGAAAGTTTTCACCAGTGTTTTAAATTATATGAATGAAGATCTGGCTGTCAAACATCCACCATGGTCTAGAAAGCCATCAACCTGCAAGCTACTAGACTCCTGATTTGAAATCAGGATGAATTCATACCAATTTCCTTATAAGTTGGGGAAATTAAGTGACTGTGGAGGAAATATCTTTGCCCATTTAGGGGAAGTCCTTGAGGCAGTTGCCTATGAAGTAATATAATTAATACAATTGGCTATACAAACTCACAGCCACCATCAGGAAAAAGACTTAAAATAAGAGTGAGAGCTGATAAGAAGGACTCTGTACTAGCAGAAAGCTATTTTGAAGTCCAAAAATCCCTGCCCTTCTCTAAACTACACAGGCAGAAGTGCTAAATAATAATGGAGTGAGCAGCAAACTACATGGAAAGATGTAGTAATGTTACTATGGATGTTATGGTGGGCATGAAGATTAAGAGGCAGTGAACAGAGCAGCAGGAGTCTCCAGAAGTGACCAGAGGTGCAGCAATCAGAAAGGAGTAGTAGTTCCCACAGCTCCACCCAAACCATGGAGATAAGAAACACTGATGTTCGCCCAATCTGCTGAAAGAAGTCCTCTTCCCAAAGAAAACTAGCCCTATCCCAAGTCTGCACGCTAGGTTAGGCAGAGCCAGAGGAAGTGGTTGTTTGCAGGTGCCTGAAGAAAGTATTTCCTCTTAGGTGACTTTGTTACCACATCTACAGCCTAGAAGGCGATTGTAGTAGCTGACTTGGGTATGATGTCCTGAGCAAAAGCTGAGACTGATACCGACACACGACTGGTGGACACCAAGATGAGGAGTGCAGAGAGAACACAAATCTGAACAAAGGTAACAGTCCTCATGAAAGGAAGTTGTCAGCACCAAGACTTGGAACTGCAGGCTTACCATTAGAGGCCATAATAAGATATGGATGTCTTGGGCCCATGACAGCAACTGAACTCCTTACTTCCCAGTGAAGCAATACTCAGCCCCTGAAGGTCCTCCACCCATCTGATCTGTGCAAGGACACTGCTCAAAACTGCAGAATGCTGATACCAAGGAAGAGCAAGGTAAGTTTCATTTGGGCTTCTTAGGAGAAGCAGCAAGTGAGTAAGGAGACAGACCATTCCTACAGGATCATTTCAACCTCTGTTCTCTATCCTCCAAGTACCCATCTTCTAGCCAGAAGAGATGGAGTTGAAAAAGGTGTGTGTCAAACTAAACAGCTGGCAGTCCATTACCATGGATTAGTATTCAGCTTTGGCAGGACTGCTGTGCACCATGACCCTGAACCAACCTATTTTCTTAAGGCCTCCAGCAAGTAAGAAATGAAAAGAAAGCCAGAGCTACAAAATTACCATAGAAAAGGTCAAAGTAGAAACAAACAAAACTGGTGACACTAAGCCTATAATCAACATTTAATTCAAATGGAAAGGCTGTCTCGTACCCTGACACTCGTATGTACCAAAAGGTTTCAAAAGTTTTATTGCAGTTTAAAAAAAAAAAAATCCATCTTATGTGCTAGGTTCCACATGTAAAAATCATATTACTCACAGCTGGTAAAGAGATTTTGAAGAGACTAATTTTTTTAATCTAGCATACACAGAGACTTCTGGTTTCAGAAAACCAAGAAGGTTAGTAATTTGGAGATTTAAGAAATATGCTTTAAGTTGCACAGACTCTGCAGCAGGAAAACTGGGCAAAAATTTATTCTAATGTACATGACACAGCATGACACAAACCATCAGGTTAGTCTTCTAATCTCTACTCAGTGTTTAACATTGATTAAAATTAAAGTTAGCCTTTTATTAACAGTGAAACACTGCAATCAGTATTTGGAAAGCATCCCACAAAATTGCTAAACTGTTTATTTTCATTGACAAAACCCAAGGTATTATTCTTCTGTGATTTCTGTAATGAAAATATTTATCACACTAACCAAAAATTCTACAGAAAAATATTTTTAACAAAGGTTTTGCTATCATTGGTTATATACACATTAAAGAAGTTAAAATCATTATCATTTAATGAAAAAAGGATGAAGCATCTTACATGCTATTCCATATAAAAAAAAATTAATTGGTTTAAGGATGGAAAACCAAGTTTAAATCAGAGGTGAATCTGCCAAGGTGTCTTCTATCCACTGTGGACTGTATCATTGTACCTGAGGGCTCCCCAATTGCCCTGGTGCTGCTTCTTTCCCATTACATACTGCGTTTTTACATTCTTCATCCAACAACATGCAGCTTCAATAATTCCTCTAACAAAATACTAGTCTGCCAACAGCGCTGTCCAAGAGCAACACCCAGAGGCTAAATATATTGCTACAGCAACTCTGCACATTTTAACCTGTTTCTTTCTGAGAAGAAAGGAAAACCTTCATAAAGATAAGCAACAATTTCCTGTAAAAATAAAGAGCTGACAACATTCTTTCAATGGTAACGTTAACAGCAAAGTGTTGCAGGCAAACAAACCCACTCATGAAAATCACACCTTTATAGCTATTGCAAACAACATTTAAGAACAGATAATATATACACACAGTTATGTGGAGCAAATAAGCAGTAGTTTTTGCATATGCATGTGTATAGTATTTTGGTTCGCAGCAGCAGTGCAAAGGAACAACTAGAAGGAAGCCTGCTCTCTAGAAAGCAAATTGCATTTTTCAAACGCAGAAAGACAGAAAAGAGGCAGGCCACTCTCCATTTCCTTTACCAGTAATCCAAGCAGTACTTTTTTTTTTTCTTAAATCTTGAAGGCAGTTGCTGTAGGAACAACTTGGCTATGCAATAACAAAAAACCTCCAGCAAAAAGGTAATAGCATCTTTAAGAGGACCATGTTATCTGGAATCACAGCAAGAAGAGGGATAGAAAACTGGATACAAAAACAAGTCACTAAAGCTTCACCTTAAAGATCTCTGGCATCTAACATGGCTATTCTCTGTAAATTTAAAGCCTACACAACAGACAAAGAAAAAAGCTGACAAACTAAGAACACAATCAGTAACACCACACTTATACCCCTGAACACTTATTTAGAATAAAAGGTAATCAGAAGAAAACACAGTGAAGATTGTATAATCAAAAAACATGACTGCACCTACCAAACCTTTTATATTTTGAGATTTCACATCAGGACAATGATTTCAAAACCAAAAAAACCCAGATGTCTCAAGCAAACACCTGATGGAAAAGTTCCTCATCTATTGATCAGGGCTTGCTCCATTCTCCTCAGTTAATCATATTTTTTTTTTTCATCTGTCTTCTCAGAATCATGTTCTTCACGTGGCTCATGCTCTTCACCTGGTTGTGGTGAAACTGGAATCGCATCAACTACGAGGAAGCAATCGTCCCGCAGCACCTGCTCAGCTGTCAGTCTGTTACAGCAGAACAAATTCAGGAGAAGAGATTTAACTTTATCATCCTACAAACAGAGGGAGAAGGATTTCATCAGTAAGCAAAACAAACTCAATTACAAATAACAACCAAGTATTTGACGAACACATCTTGTGAGTGCTTAGGGCCCAAAGGCCTCACAAAAGGTTGTACCATAGCATTCCCAATAGTCAGCAACACTTGACAGTCATAGTGCTCATTAACAACAAAATAAAAGCAAGCGTTCAGCATCAGGTCTATCAACCTGGTGCCAGCAGATTTCACAGAAGAGCATGACTTATATTTTAAAATACCAATTCACTGAACTACAATAAACTAGAGAAATACTGAAGTTGGTCTTTCTACTGAGAAGGAACAGAACAGGTGCCATTCATCTTCTACAACTTCATCTTTTAACTTCTGTCATATTGCTTTATCTCTCTACAAGAGCACAGAAAAAAAGAAAACCAAAGTAATGGGCTCTAAATCAAGAGCAGCTATTTTGCTATTAAATCCAAAGAGCCTAAATGTAAGTGATGGGTTATCAGAAGGGATTACGTGCCTAAATTCTTAGCACATTAACAGTGCTAGAATCCATACACAAAACATAACACAGCTGCTACACATATGCATAAACATCAGGGAGGAAGAACACACACTGCATTTGGACAAGGGGACTGCAAGAAAGACAATCTCAAATGCTGATCTAGAGATCTAGATTACCAAAACTCAATGGGAACAGAATCTTTCCATAATAAGGCTTGCTCGTTCACCGTCTCCAAGCCAGCAACACCTCTGACCAGGGTCAATAAACCAGCAAAGCACAAAATACCTGTACACTCTTCACCTATCCCCATTTCACCCAGACAGAAGAATCACTGTGATGCAAAGGAATCACAGAATCATAGAATGGTTTGGTTTGGAAGAAACCTTACAGATCCTCTAGTTCCAACCCCCCTGCCATGGGCAGGGGCACCTTCCACTAGACCAGGTTGCTCAAAACGCCATCCAACCTGGCCTTGAACACTTCCATGCATGGGGCATCCACACGTAGTCAAAAACTTGAAGACTGAAACAAGCAGACAATTTCCAACTCTTCCTCTAATTATCAGATTGACTCTGGAGAATTAGCCACTCCCTAAATAATCTGAAATCTGGGTGAAAAGATGAGATCTGGAAACTGTTGATGTTACAGGCATAAAGGATTGTTAAATGTTTATAAAACATTTAAAATGCTCAAAGGAAAATCTCTAGGTAAGAAGATCCAAACATGTGCAATGAAATACAGGAGTCAACCATGACTACACACTTCCTCTGCAAAATTCAAAGCGAAGAGTCCGAGCATTTACAAAGCTTGAAAAACTTTGTACTTGTATATTTGCATTTCATGATACTATCAAATGTCTGTCAACAACAAATATCCCCTTCTCAACATCTTGTTGCACTAAGGAAACTGAAAATTGATTCCACAAGGAATATTGCTATAGGACAACGTTCCATCGTGTTTACTCCATTTCACTGTGTTTGCTCTTATTTACTTTTTTTTTTTTAAAATATGCAAAACTGAATGCTGGAACACACTGAACGCTGAAGCTTGGCATGGCTAAATGAGTGGCTATAAGGTCTTATCTCTGATCTTTGCTTTTCCTCAACAGCTAGCTAACATTAATATCCCTGTTTTAAAGCTTAATGTTATTTTCCTGTGGCAATTTTACATTTGCTGAAAACAACAAAAATTTTACTAGTTGCAAGTGCGCAATTTGTCTGGGCACGAGACTGAGATGGAAGGGAAATTACCAGCCTGTCAAGAGCCTGCAGATGGGCATGGAGATTAATTCTGAATAAGCTGATTATAGATAAAGCACTTAAAAGCAAAATAGATTTTCCCCTAGAACTGGGACAAGGATTAACAGCCAGAGGTCTAAAAGACTCCCCAAGAAACAGCTGAAAGATATTTATTAGTATTACATTTCTTAGTAAAACCCTCATATGTGTTCCTGTGCACTGCAGGCAGCACAGATTGCTTTCCAGCAGACTTTGGTGGTTGGTGCACGTGCATGCACACGCATCCAGGATGAATCCTCAAAAACTGCCAACAATGATATATTGATTAGGATTTTATCACCTGACAAGGTCAAAATCAAATGCTGCTTCTTTTCATCAGGGAAAATAGTTAAAGAAAAGTGCTCATATTAAAAGCTGTAAAATTAATTAATCCCTGCTAAGAACAATAATGGCTAAATTCACTAATTGTCCTTGAGATACAGGCAGCTGTTTGTACTTCAGAAGATATCTGCTACAGAAGAACACAGAAGTACAACACCCTGAAACTGGCCATTCAAACTTTGATTGGCATACTTCAGACTTTATTTGTAAAATGTTACCACAGCAGAAATTTTATGAAAAACAGAAGTGAACCAACTCCTATTTTTAATGTCCCAAGAAATCTTTTCTGCTTCCTTGAACAATTAAGTTTCCCTTATGCAGGAGAGAAAGTTATGTTTTTCAGTATCTAAGGATTATTATGCATAATCCTGAATGATGCACTGGGCAGACGGTTCTGTACAAGTTTTGTTGAACACATTTAAAAGCCCCTAGTTAGCCCTAATGGTGAATCATGAAGTACTAAATCTTCTTTCCTATAGCACTGTGCATTTCATGACATTCATTTAACTTTTAGTAAGAAACCAAGCAACTATATTGAGAGATAAGAAACACTATTTACAGGATCACCTCCCTGCTCAAATGTTGCATGTTCTTTTATTTTCCGTGGTAGTGTCACACTGGAAATTATTTTGCAGAGGGATTTGGTAGACAGCCCTGTGCTTTATCAGTAATGCTTTCATCACTGGAGAACATTGCTGAAATGAAGTTATTAAAAGACATACTGTGGAGAAGAGTCATCTAATAAAACAAGATTATTTACAGTACTGTGTTATGCAGTGATACACAAGCTACCCTGCCTGGACACTGGAACCACTACAGCTGTGTTAGTCTGGTACTGTATCATGACAGTTTCTTAACCTAAACACAGTAAACAGGATACACTAGGCTCAATATGAACACAACTCTAGCAAATCTAGACCAATTTTAACTCCATGCTTTCCTAGGTATCTCTGCAAAGCAGGCAAATCATTAATGCACAAGTATAACCACTAAAGAGGGATTTATTATTAGGGTTTCTTTTGCCCTTAACAAAACAACTCAAATTTATCTGACCAACAGCAACTCCACTGCTTTGTTTTCCATTTTTCCATTTAAAGTATTTTTCTACTTTTCTGCAAAATATGGGGATTAACCTCTAACTCTTCCCTATGCTCTTTAGAAAATTCTATCCATAACCTAAGACTTCACTTAAAAGCCAAAGAGAATCACCTGCTTGCAGGTTTTTTAATAACAGTCAAAGGCTTGATTTAAGGAGTATCATGGCCTTCTCAAATCTAGATAAAGCAGTAAGCTCTCACTTAAAGTCAGATCAACAGAATAAGCATGATATGAGCAGTAGTCCATACAGATTAAAAAACACGAGGGTAATCCACTCAAGGGAGGTAGGAGGGACACAAGACAAGAACAAAGCAGTCAGTAACTAGACAGGCAAAAGTACAGCAAAAAATATTAAGCAGAAACTAGTCTGGGAAGGCTAGTGATTTGAAAAAGATCCATAAACCTCTCAGTGAATTTCTTTAAACTATATATGGTGGCATGTCTTTTGTTATTCCAACCTTTGTAAGGAGCAAAAGGAATCGCCTGTAGCAAAGCTAGAAGAGGTTGAAAGCAGGCAAGAAAAAAGGTCTTAACTCTTGGCCAGAAGGCGGAAAGCTTATGGGAGAGTTACACAAGAAAATAAACCCAAGGAAAGACAGGTAGTCAGGTAACTAAGGCACACAGAGAGAAGGCCAAAAATTATCTGCTTATGATCAATATCCAAGAGGTAGATAAGTTAGCAAAGGATTGACTTCGAAGTTGGAGATCTAAGTTGGGAAACATGAAGGCACACAGGTCTACTACTTATTCTCAAAGACTCGCTGAGACACTGGGCAAGGATAAGTTTCAAAAAAGGGACTGAAAATAGAGTTCAAAGTGACAACAGTTGCTGGCATACAGTAGACAGAGAACAACAGTTGAGAGTAGAAAGAATGAAAACAGTAACACAAATTCGTATCATGCAGGGTCCACTTATGTCTGCATTTGTTTCAGAGGCACAGGAAAGTTTGTTTCACACACACAAAAAAACCCCCCAAAGAATAAAGGGCACAATACACTTTTACAACTGCATTTAAGGGATTAAAATGGAAGTTGGCTGTTTTATTAACGCTCAAGCATTGCGCATCATTATGTAGGAAGACAGATGATCAAAGTCAACTTCCCTGTCTTCAGAAAAGACAGGTTCCTAATTCAAATACCTCCTTTGAGGCTGAATCTCAATGACTTATTCCCCAAGTCTGTAACTTGCTGTCACTCAATTAACAGTTATCTGCGAAGAAGTTGCTCTTCCTGAAGTCAGAGTTAAATATTAAGAAAACTCTGGGGTTTTCTACCTTCTCAAACATCATTTTATTTCTGCATGCTATTTAGAATTATCCAAATAGACAATTAAGAACATTTTCTCAACCCAGCACTTACAATCAAATGTTTGACTTTAAAAAAAAATTATTGATTAACCACCTCTAAACAAGAGCAGTCTAATCTTCCTCATCTGATAATTAACATACCATGGCAACCACATCCACCTCAGGTGTTCCATCTTCTTTTATGCCAAACTCCTGGTTTTGAACGCAAAGCTGTAAATGAAAAAATACATAATGCATAACACTGGCAGCTTTTTTCCCTTTAGTTTAACAAAACCAAACACCAGTCAAGGAGATTCCAGGTTTCAAGTGAAAATGGATTGTTATGGGAAAACAGCATGGAAAGGCTTTTTTCCTAATTTCACAGTAGCGTAAAACATGCAAGGAGCTCAATTTCCCCTTACACAAGAGGAAAAAAATTTAGAATCAGAAGAAACTTCTAGAGTTCAAAAGAAATAAGACTTTTAAAAATATGACTCGAAGTCTGTGCCCAAGCTGTGCATTTAATTATATAATCCTCTTTAAAAAATGCTGAGGGCTAAGTGCACTCCAACAGAAAATGTGAACCCTGTACCCATAAACAAAGTAAAATTTCCCCAGCCTTTACTATTGCCTAGAACCATGCCCGAGTACAGCATTTTTCAAAACCCTGCCTGCAGGTTAAGATGAAAACGCCTCTATTCTGAACAATTACATAGACAGCAAGAGGAAGCATGTGTTTAGTTAGTGCTGGGCTCTCATGACAGATCAGCAGAGAACTTGGAAAACGACTGTCTCAATTTTAGATGTGGCACTGCCATTTAATGAGTGAGAACACAATTTCAGATGCCCAACATGAAACTGGCAACTGTTGAACATAATACTAACACTTGAGCTAAAAATTTTCATCAAATGGTCAATACAACACCAAATCCAAGCTGGAGATTAGTTACATGTGGATTAATCTGAAATTCAGCTGGCAAACTTGGATGAGGTTTCAGAAGAATACCGATCTTGCTGCATCCCAGATATTCTCTTCAAGAACAGCCACCCATTAGTAAAACTGCCTTTGTTTTGGGTTTTTTTTTTTTACTTTTTGTTTTTGGGTTTGTTTTTTTTTTTACTCACTTCTACTTGTAAAAGCCTTTTTTGTAGACCAGGTGAAGATCTGAATAGCGGTACTGTAAGTGTTCTAACTAAACCTTACCACATTAATAAATTATAAACGTCTATGATATTAAGCTACACTTTAGTTCATCTATTTCAGTAGAAAAATGACTTAATTTTAAGCAACTGCTTCCTAAATTGGGAATAAAACATAATAGAGATTGACTTTTATATGAACCAGCTTCATCTTCTCAGCACAGATTAACTGACAGTGGCTACCTATCAACTTGCAGTTTAGGTCTCTGTTAGGAAGTGTTTTTAAGATGCTACGGCACAGAAGGGATTACTGAAGCCATCATCACGCAGCTGATGGAACGACGAATGTTTCCCAGGAAGACCCCCATGTACCTGGAGCTCCAATGGGTACTCAGTGAACCAGTTCCATTATACCAAGTGCTGACGCAAAATCACTACCTGGGAACATCAGCACTTGCTGGGTAGCTTGTGGCTTTTCAAGTCTGGGAGATCTGAAGTTTTCCCATTCAGAACACATGGCACTGACACCCTGAGTTGGGGAGGCAGCAATACAGTGCCAGAAGACAAAAAGGAGATGGAGGAGATGCTGTACAACATACCACCTAACACAGGAAAGTAGATTGCTTTCTCCTCTGTGGCATAACACGCACTATGAAACAAAACACCTATCTAAGCACTGTTGCCAGCAACAAAACATATGATAGTCCCATCCTTGCCTTCACCTTCTCTCTCTTTTGATTTGGGTAATTCCTCAGGGGCAAGGTCACAAAAAAAGAAGAAGAAAAGGCTCACAAGGAATGAATGGGAAGTACAGTAAGAACTGACAAGCCACAGCATGAGGAACAAAAGCATTTTGTTCATATTACTATACAAATTACATTGTATATTTTACAGAAAAAAAATTACTGTCTTCTGCCCATAACCTAGTAACTCCCATTCGTTCTACACTTACCACTCAGTTGAAAATATGAACACTTATTTTGCCACTATAGTTCAAAGCAGAAGTTGGAGATAACATTTATTGCCCTTTATAAGCCTGCTACAGTTCCATAATATTACTAGAAACTGTCCCACAAGCCGTAACATACCCAGAACAGGAGGCAGCCATAAGCATACATGTCAGAGGCTGGAGAAGCTGGCTGTCCCATTTTCAGTTCAGGAGAAACTAAGCTCAGGGTACTGACAGCCATAGAGTTTGCAGCAGCACGTTGCTCCTATGGGGAAAAAAATTGTACCTGTAATTTCAAGCAAGACTGACAGTGCATTGAAGCAGATGTATCTCCCTCTCCCTTTTAATGTGTCAGACAACTTTACCGTAGAGCTCTGTGCTGACCCAGACTGAAATGTAAAATCGTCCTCTACTGGTCAAAAAAAAAAAGTGGTGCGTAAAGGAAAAAAGATACAACGTCACACATCTATCATCTGTAACTGTAACAGAAGAATAGGGGTGGCAGATTTTACTGCATATTAGAACTATTAAAGCTCATAAGGTGGTAAAGAATACAAATTGCAAAACTTCTCAAATTAGGGGGAAAAAATCACAAATATTAAAAGACATTTGGCACTATTTTGGAGAACTTCAGTTTTAAAGCTCAGTTCTGCCAGCTTTCCTGTTTTTTCTTCTCTGCATTTCTGGTCTTCACCTGAAACTAGCTGCTTCCTTCCTCCTAATTTCCACCATATTTTAGGATTGTCTACTGTCAAAATAAAAGCTAGACCTTGAGTTTCTATCCCCCTCCATGACAGCACCAGCTATAGCCAGACAGGAGAAGACTAGTCTCCAGATTGCCAAGAGTACTCAGTAACACATCAGTTACCAGCTCCGCTCATGCATTTGTGATCATGCAGAAAGTACAACCACTGAGCCGTACTAACACCCCTATAGAGAAGGTACAAACTGGATCCAGGCTGTGAACCATGCATGGAACCTTCCTGCTCTGTCACACATGAGCTGCTCATTTCAGCGCAGCCCATACCTGCAGGGAGGAGTAAAGAGAGGAACAGTCTTCCTCAGCTCTTGCAATTTTCACAATGACACCACTTGTACTGAGCATGACCTTTCAGAAAATGCAGCTGTCAAAAATTTTTAAAGCATGTCTCTTTAGCATGTTGAAAATTGACATTCATTTCAAGGGAAGCACACCCTCCTATCCAAACATTTGACACTCTTCACAAGATTAACAGATAGTGCATTTCCAAAGCAGAAATAAGGGTTCTCAGTGAAACTTACTTTTATTTATGTTTATTATATTAATATAATGACATATCATTATAATATGTATTAGTATTTAAAAAATTAAATAAGCATGAAGCAGTCCTCTAGCACTCAAACAACTTGAGTTTAGAAAGTCAAAAGGTGACTACAGAAAAGATACCATTATTGGAGACTTTGCTATGTAAACACAATTAATAGTAAGAAAATAGCTTGTGTTCTTAAAGAATATATTTTCCCCAAGAACAACGATTAAATTCTTTACTACAGACACTGAGGACTAAATCAGAATTACATATAAATACAGGTATATGTAGGCAACATGTAAAATCCTGTTAATTTACCAAATACCGTGACAGATTAAAACACATACTAAAACCCCATTACCTATCAAACAGAAAGGCAAAGACTTCATATGAGCTTGACTAGCCCTTCTTCAGACGAGTTCTTCCTCTCACCTCTGATGATGCCGATTACCATTAAATATACAAGACAGACAGCCAACAAACAACTACTGCAACTTCTCTTTTTTGTTCCACTGTTTTGCTTAACCAGAGCCCACACCCAGTAATTCTTTTTTTCCCCTCCAAGATTAGATTGTGTTTACAAAAATTCAACAAGACTCAAACTGCCCAACCCTATTCAGAATATGAAACAGGAGTCTCACTGCTAAGCACAATGTGTATCAATAAATCTTTTAAATTGCAAACACAGTTGTCTGTTTTGATACATAATTCTGACTAAAAGTCACTACAGGATTTTTTTTTTTTTACCTCTGATTTCGTGAAATCAAAGTCTCCAACGATTCCTTGTTTTCGATTCACAGCAAAAACATTATTTCCATGCAGAGATCCATGTACTATATTAGCTCCATGCAACGTTTGTAGACCTTGGGCCACTCCTTTCATGACTTTTAATGCCTCCTAATGATTTAATTTGGGTGTTTATTACAAAGATAGACATGGAAAAAACAAAGCACAGTATCAAGTAAGTTTCTATCCAGAACTAAGCCTTTTTTTTTTTTTACGGTTTGTACACATTCAAAGTACATGCCAATTCCGTTTTGTAAAGTATGGATTAATTCCCAGTAAGATTATTACGACTTGCGTAGCCAGGCAGGGGAAAAAAAAACCGCAGTCACCAATTAACAAATCACTAACATGAAAAAGTATGCAGGGGGCAGGGGACGACATCAAAACCAACCATGCAACTTGGACCTTTACAAGTAAGTCCAAGTCAGCAAACAGAAGCTTCAAGTCATCAAACAGAACCAGAGAAAAGACTGTACTGGCTTCTAGCTACTGCTCTTTGAGAAGGGATGATGTCATGGTTTAACACCAGTCGGCAACCAAGCACCACACAGCCACTTGCTCACCCTCCCAAACCCCGGTGGGATGGGGGAGAGAATCGGAAGGGCAAAAGTAAGAAAACTCGTGGGTTGAGATAAGAACAGTGTAATAATTGAAATAATAGTAATAATAAATTGTAGGGAAAAGGAAAACAACAACAAAAGAGAGAGTAACAAAACCCAAGAAAAACAAGTGATGCAACTACTCAGCACCCACCGACCAACACCCAGCCAGTCCCTGAGCAGCAATCGCTGCCCCCCAGCCAACTCCCCACAGTTTATATACTGAGCATGATGTCATATGGTATGGAATATCCCTTTGGCAAGTTGGGATCAGCCGTCCTGGCTATGCTCCCTCCCAGCTTCTTGTGCACCTGGCAGAGCATGGGAAGCTGAAAAGTCCTTGATTTAGTATAAGCACTGCTTAGCAACAACTACAACATCAGTGTGTTATCATATTATTCTCATCCTAAATCCAAAACACAGCACTATACCAGCTACTAGGAAGAAAATTAACTCTATCCCAGCCAAAACCAGGACAGGTGACTATCCAAATTGCCTATACACTGTGTGGGGAGGAGGGAAAAGGAGGGGGAGGAGAGGAGAAAAAAAAAAAAATTACACACACAGGAGTCCTCTATAAACTTCAATACAGAAATGCCTGCCCCTAAACATCTAATGTGTTCAACTCCAGTACTTTTAAAATGTACTAGTAATACAGCTGAGACATTAATTTCAATAAAAGATAAAAGTGTGTCCAAGCAAAATCTCTTCTAGAAAGTTATAAACTACTGCCTGACCAGATGCTAAGAATGCCAGTCAAGCTATCCTGTGCACCTTTGTACAGTCACTGTCAGCCACCAAAGGAAATACACTGGTGAAACACCATCAGCACCGTAAGATACAGCAAAACAATAAGACTTCAGTCCAAAAACATAGAAAATAAAATGGTGATAGTCTAGTTACACTTACTTCTAAAGTTAAAGGTGTATCAGCCTGTAAAGCTCCCAGACTTGCTCCTGGGTAGTACGGAACCATTAAATATACCAAAGGATCAGACTTCAACAACAAAAGAAAAGGAAAAATAGATTGTTTCAAATATCAGGAATATTGGGAAGTTTAACATGCACTAGATGTGTGATAAATCAATTCATTATGTTTACTAAATAGACAGTTTATCTAAACCCAGAAAGGAAATCTTTTTCTGATTCAAAGCTCCAACTTAAAATATGTTAAAGCTTTAAGGTCCAACTGTAAGTCTTTCAGCTTAAACCAGAAATCAAGATCATCAATTTGAATCTTGCCTTGCAGAAAAGAAGGAACAACAGTTGCAATAATCCAGACTTCTCCTTCTGCTGATCCCAAGCTCTGTGATACTTGGCAACTCTTTCTATCACTTTGGCTTCTGAGCTTACATCTACAGAGTATCCCTTAAAAACAAAACAGATACCCAAGCTATTACTCCTAATGCCTGTAACATTATTGCATTAAACTTTTCAATTAAAGAAATGCATATTTAGATGCCGTCAAATAACTTCCTCTTCTACTTAACACAAAATTCAATTCCAACTGTCATAGACTGTTCCCGTATTTTCTTAACAACTCTTGGAAAGTCTGTACCAACAAAACAGGGAGCATGCCTCTAATTTGAGATTTAAATAAGCAAAGTCAAAAGCAGGAAGAATATTTACAACTATGCCTGTCACAATACTACATCCCCTGGTTTCCCAAATGCTACCAGATTGGTAGAGAAGCAGAGCAAGGGAAAAGCAGCAGTTCCTGAGATTTCTCAGTGAAATCATCAGGAAGACAAACTAGCATCTGCAAAAAGAGACAGGAGTAGTAATGAACAGGAAAAAAGGTCCACCAGATATCAGAAAGAACAGACAGTAGAGGGGAAGCACTGTTCACTACAGCAGTCCTCAAAAGAAGTGAAAAAAATATCAGTAAGCAACATGGAAGCGATCCAAAAGGAAAACAATGCTTCGTGTTCTACAGGCCCCGACAAAAAAAACCTGCCATCAGAAAAGGGCTGTTAAACACAAGGACATGAAAGGAACAGCAGAGTTCATTCAGAATCAGCGCATTAACAAGCCAAGGCCTCACCTGCAGCGCTAACTAAAGCCAGCGCCAACATTACCTTTAAAAGAACCTTCTGGCCCTGAATTTCTGAACACACTAAAGGTCGCTTCGTACTCAGTTCCTTCATGGGCTCAGCATCCAAAAGGTCTCGCTCCAGGCTGCATGTCAGAAGTCCACCAGAGTTCTGAAGCACATGCACACGCAGATATCCAGGATAAACACACAACATTTAACAGCTAGTAAGATTCAGAGGATTTGACTACCTCTCCTCTTCCTCAATCAACTTAGCAAAGCACAAAACCAGTTGGGACATGTTAAAAAGTTACAGCATCTGTTACGAAGAGGCTGGCCATGACGAGGCAGCTAATGAAATGCATTCCTTGAATATCCCCCAGAAGAGGGGGAGAAAGAGGAAGACCACAACAAACAATGCTCAGGGTGTATGTTCCCCAAACAGAGAGCGACTGTGCAGAGCACTGTTGGTGCAGAGCCTTGATAGTGCCCAACACAGTAACCGACAGTGCATTCAGACACAATCTCCGCTTACCATATAGTTTAGAATTCCTGCTTCTGGATAAAGAAGTGGTAACTCAGGGAACCATTTCTGCACCAAATACGTAAGCTTCTCCTAAATGAAGGAAAGAAGGCCCACAGCTTCAGGTCTCTAGTTTCTGACATATATGAATATACATTGACATTTGCAATGTATACCTAGGACATTCAAATGTACATTGACCACGACTGTACCTCCTTCAACATCATCATCCAAAGTAACACACAACATGAATACAGCAGTTCAATGTGGACAGATTTTTGAAAGCTCTCAGGGTAGGTAGTGTTAAGGCCTCAAACAGCTCATGCACTATCATGGAAAACATTCTGTCTTTTCTACGAGAGGCTTTAGTAGGCTTAAACAAAGGAAAACAACTTCACTACGGGTAAGTGGAGGAAGACAGAAATCAAATAGTAGGACAGACCAGGCCAGCACCTCATGCATCTCCAGACCCTTCACAGCTGTAATGCTGCAAGGTAACTATTACACACAAATGCTACATCTGCAGAGGTAGGTATATCACCACCACAAATCCTGGTGCCCTTCTACTCACTCACAAGGCAATGGTTTCTGATTCTTCCCTTCATATAGAGGACTTAGAGAAAGGGGGGGATCTCCTCCACTTCAGGATAAAAGCCTGTTTTAACCTAGTCACAAAGAAACAGCTCCCCTTCTTGCAAGAAATACAGTCTTTCTTCAGCAACTGAGCTTACACTTTCACCTGCAGCTCTTCTGGGTTGAAAACTACAGCTCACATTTTTTTCTCACCTCACTCCCAAACCAAAAAAGGGTCATCTTAACATTCAACACTATAAAAATCACATTTTTTATTTTACCTAGAGCACACATTAAAGCAACTGAAATGCAGATGTGCCTCATACCGGTTTGTTTTAGTTGCCTAAGTAGTTTAATACTTACATATTCTTCTTGTTCCTTGGATATTTCCTGAAGAACCCTATTTCGCAGATCAGCAATTTCTTCTTTTATTCCTGTCATTTCAGACTCACTGTAATCATCAGACTGCATTAGGAATAGCAAAGTTAGTGTATAATTCTCATTCTGCTATTTATACCAAACAACAGTAACCTACTATATCAGGATTAAAACACAGCTTCCATATCACAGTTCTGGAGTTGAACGTATTCCCAAATGCATACTTTACTCAGTCTCCTTCCTGGAAACCCAAGAGAATCTCTGATCTAATCACTGAGAAAGGTGTTCCCTTTATTTATGTGACAGACCAAATGTTCTAGCCCTTTGACTACTTGTTTCCTAAGTCAAAGACTTTTTTTTTTTTTTTTTAAATTAGCTGATCACATATAATCATAACAGCAACATCACTCATCTACCAGCAATGCCAGGTTCCATAATTCATTCACTTTTTTCTCCCATAAGCAGGCATTTTCCTTATGTCACCTCATTATTCAAGAATCCTTTTCCCAATAGGTTTCATTAGTGTGTCTCATTTTAAATCCCTCTTGGAAGCTTACTGCCCCTTTACAACGCTTACAGAGAGACAAATGCAGGTTCTTTTTTTCCTTAAGCATCACTAGAATAATTAACATGCAATCAAACAAACAGCACTGAAGCTGGGGTAATATTTACATTCTTTGGACTTCTCTGATGGGTAGTGGGGAACCCTGACAACTAGAACAGACATTGACTTCTGTCACCGAAGGGCAGGTACACGCATTATTAACAAAGTAAAAAACCTAC
This sequence comes from Fregata magnificens, assembly GCA_013389945.1. Classification (NCBI taxonomy): domain Eukaryota; kingdom Metazoa; phylum Chordata; class Aves; order Suliformes; family Fregatidae; genus Fregata; species Fregata magnificens. The sequence goes on from WAAD01026174.1 coordinate 209,377, forward strand.
AGTAATCACATAACCAGCACAGTAAAAAAGAGCTGGACAAAACTGTTCATGCTGTGAACAGTGACCATCACCAGGGGGACTTAGTTAAAAGCACAGTGCCATGGCTGGGGACTGAAACAGAAAAGTGGCTATGTACTGACTTTTTTTTTTTTTTTTTTTTCCCTTTTTAAGCCATTCAGGCTTGGTCTCAGGGACCTGTAAAACTTCCACAGTTAAAGGCAAAATTCAGGTCAGAAAACACAAACTGTTCTATATAGTTACCTCTTACTTGGAATAGACAAAATTAATGTTTCTAAACCAATTTAAAAAACAACAGACACTGTAACATTTTCATACTTCCTCAAAGTTGTTCTTTTCAACCAGCTTCCACCTCAACTGGGCCTTTAAGCTTTTCACAGTTTTCTTAATTGATAGTAAGTTGTTAATATCAGGTCTTCTATTCAGCCATTCCTCAGTCTGTTTTTTGAACTAGGCGGAAAAGAAAAAAAATTAAAAAAAAAAATCACGAAGTGTTCAAGCATCCTATTTTAATATGCTTTAGTCCAATGCATTAGAGAAACTGCCTGAAGCCTATTTGAATTCAGCTTTTCTGGGTCTTTCCACACAGAAGAGGATTTTTATTGTGTTTTAACTACATTAACAACCTTCTGGAAAACCAACATTCTACTTAAAGCTCAATCCCCTTAAGTTACATACTACTGATTTGTAATTAATCCAGAGATTCCAGCTTCTGCTGCTTTATTTTTTAAAAGAAGTATCTTTATTTTACTGAAATGAAGCATTGGCTGAGGTAACGCATAACTGCAATTCTCAAGCTTTAACCCAACCAATCTCTCATCACCAATATACTCCTAGAATTTCCTTATAAAAAGATAAGGGGATATCTTTCAAAAAGAAGTTAGGTCAGAAAGGGTTACTAGTATAGATCAGTGTGACAGAAATAAATAAGGCATAAACTCACCTCAACACTGGCCAAGTATCTGTTCTGTATGACAGTGATCATACTTTGCTCCTGACGAAGGTTATGTATAACTTTATTGTAAGCACTCATAATTATTCCCTTCTCTGCTTCATCATGCTCCTGGATTGAATTACACAGAGGGAGATTAAAGACTGAGAGTCATTCTTCATTTATACATATCAACGTTTAGGAAGTAAAACCTTTACTGAGAAATTCCATTGTTAAGGGAAGAAAATCATTTATCAGATTTTTCTCTCTCTTCTTAAAGAGACTCTAAAAGGGAAGTTAGCAAGTCTAAGAGTTCATCCCATAGTTTCAAAAGAATAAAACTGATTGGCACTTCTATGCAGAAGTCTAATTTCATATTCCACATGCTATGGAAGAATTTTTTTTTTTTTTTTTAAGGATAACATGGTTAAATAGATATGAAGCATTAAAGCATGCAACCATTCTTCTAAAAGAGAGTCACTGGTTCTATCACAGAGAGCAGTCACAAGCAGACTAAACTACTGGTTTGTTGTTAGTATGATGCTACATTAGAGGACAGGTTCAACTTTTGCTTACACAACCATTCTCTGGCACAGCAGAGACTCTTATTGCAGAGACAATACAAGTACCTCAAAGAGTTAGCAAAAGAGAATGGAGGAAATGCTTATCAGAAAAGGTAAATAGCTGGGAAAAAGGCTAACACAATCATAGAAAAAGATTACCAGCAAGGCAAGAACACTTGTCCCATGCAAAATGAAAGTGATGAAAAACTATTAGTTTCTTAAGTTTTCTAATGGAAAAAGTAAATTTATCCATACACATTCAGCCAGAGAAGCAATACCATTATTTTAAACAGAAACTTACTTTTCATCAGCTGTGTTTTCAACACAAGCACCAAAACTCAGTACAGCTCAAAGAAAGTTCTTCTGCACATAGAGAGGGAAGAACCAGTTTTCCCAGTATTTCTTAGTTAAGCTAAGATATACATACAGCTAAGTTCCTGTAACCAAAAGCTATCCTCTGCCTGTTGCCTGGAAAACACATTCTCTTCTCTCTGGGGAGCAACCTGAGTGACTTTATCACACTTCCACAAAAAAAGATGCTGCCTTGTAGCGAATAAACTTGTCTGATACATTAAGAAAAGCTTTAAACTGAAATCAAAGCTGTATAAAATATATAGAAGTCATGACACAGTAGGCATAATTAGAACTTACATTTAAGTCAGTATCCAGTTCTTCACAAATAGCCAACTCAACCTTTTTGAGAATTTCATCTGCATTGCCAACCACTTCCTCTAAATCTGAAGATGCTTCTGACATCAGGTCAAAACACTTCAAAGAGAGAAAAAAAAAATCAGCCTTGGAATTGACAATAAGAAGTTAGCAAGCAGACAGCAAAAACAAGCAAGAAGTACAAAGAGTTATAGCACTACTGGAAATCTAATCAGGATTTGTGTCAGATCTCATCTTTAACTGCCTCACACTTGAATGTTATAATGATTTCCAGAACTAACAGAGTTAAGATTCACCAGGCAAGAAGAAAGTTGATCGGGTTTTATTTTCCTAATCTCATTTTGATTTTTACCAAAACTGAAACAGTAGAAGAATCCCAATCCTTCTCCTATTGAGTTTCATGTCAAAAATCAACATGTGTGCTGCCCACACAGTGATATACAAGATGCTCAATATGGCAGTTTCATTACCGAGTGGGCTTTCCATTCCTATATAGTGCTACCTGAGATAAAGACACATCCTGGGATCTGTTTCACAGTTTATCAAGTGTGAAATAAGGTTAAAGATTTCACGAGGAAACCCTAAGTGTTTTTGCAGAAGTCAGAAATAACTTAGCTTCTAGATAAAAAGATACAGAAGGTGCCAGAGAAAAATCAGTAAGTTCAGCTTATAATTACATCAAATGTTGTTTTCAGCAAAGTTTGGTTACTCATATCTGCAGAAGAAGAGATATTTACGCTGGCAACCAGAACTAAAATGAAAATCTGGTCCTGTATTTAACATGCATGATACACAGTCAAACAGAAACCTGCAAACTCCACCTCCTTCATTTACCTATCAAGCATGCGTATTCCACTAAAGATTGTGAAAATATTTTATTGCCTTAACCTTAAAGGAACTAAAAATTCAAACTTTAACAGTGCAAGTTCAAACACTACGTTGCTCCCCAAAGCCTGGAGTTGCATACTGGAAAGGAGGCGCCCAGCCGCTGAAAATTTCCTTGTCTGTCATTGACCCATTTCCTATTGCAGATTCTGACCAACACTACACGAGATAAATTTGGATTCAGAAAGAGAGGACAAGAAGTATCTATTTAAAACAAGGGGAGGGGAAACACATCAAAGAAACATTTGCGCTACACAATTGCTCACACTTTTTTAAAAACAGAGCTAGAAGTTAAACTGCAACAGAATAATTGCATATCAAAAGCTGAAATGATTAAGATGGATACATGAAAATTTCTTCCTTGGTCTACCTACTAAAGCTTTACCAACCCATGCCAAAAGTCTGTACATTTCCTGTGTCTCTGAACCATTTGCGGGAAACTTCAGATTTGAAACAAGTAAATTAAAGTTCATCATTACACTAACAAACTTTAGGTTACTTTCATACATGGAGAACAGGACTCTGAATTGCACTCAGCAAGCAGAGAAACCCACCTGCAGGTTTGTTTGCCCCTCTAATAACTGACATGATTATAAACATCTGCAAGTAATTAGAATCATTAACATTATACTGCACATGACATGCACGAAGTCTACACTGCTGCTGAACACCATTTATTGTCAGGTCAAGGAACACTGTTATTCATAACAGCATCTGGCCACAGTAAATGCTCTGGGTACAATGGAATGGAAGGGCTGAAAACCTATTCACTATGAAGGGGCAGGACCCTTGTGGATTATGTACGATTCACATGGGCAGGAACATTATGCTGACACAAACTGAGAACATTTACACACAAGTGCAACAAGAAGGAGATCAAGGAAGCTGGGCCTGCAGGAAGGGAGGGAGAGCAGCTTACAGTCTTCCCAAGAAGATTAAGAGTCCTAAACTGAGCAAGAACATGGATATTAAGCACAAAGACAGGAAAGCCACAAAGTTACCTCCCTACTTTGCACTTTTTTTTTTTTTTTTTTACAAGCAAAACTCAGTGGATGGCAACCCACTTCCACCATCCATCATCTCCTTTTAAGACAAATAACACACATGCAACTTCAATGCTCCAAAGCTCCTACAACTCAGAGAGACACAGCATCAGAATGGTATTCCAGAAAATATTGCAGGACATGCAAATAGAAGTGGACAATTGATTTGCATAAATCCTCCACACTCAGCATTTCAATTAGGAAAAAAATTCTATCATATATTTGTCTGCAACCTGTACCTAGATCATGTCAAGTCAGACTGGCTGCTTCTTTGCAGTGGTCTTTCATCACCTCTTTCAGCAGCATTTATGAGCCAGAACCTTTTAAAATCTGAAGTCTTTCTATCCAAAGGCCTCTTGAAAGGACTAATTAAAGCATTTCAGTCACACAATGAACAGATAGAGCACACCCATACAAAAGTTATACTTGCATAAAAGTACTGATCTTTAAACAAAAGATGTCCTTTCATAAGAAAGCATAACCTCTGGCTCACCACAGAGGTACACTAAGAATAAAGGTAAATTAACACTCCATTCCTCAACGCATTACCTTTCCCTCTGTATTGAGGCACCGTCATTTAGTGCTACTGCTCATATGCACAATCTCCCTGCCATAGGTAGTTGTCCCTACTAATGCCTACCCCTCACAAGCTCCGTCAGACAGTGTCATACTTCATCTTTTTCACCAACAGAAAAGATTGACTGTTCACCTTACCTTCAAGGTGCCACTGAACCAGTCAGCAAGAATTTGCAGAGCTGCATCCGTATCATTTCTGACGCTAATTAATTTCTTCATTTTAACACTCTTCCACTTAAAGAACTGTTGAAATACCTCCTCAGAGTCATCTGCTTCAGAACCTTGACCATACACCATCTCCAGAGAAGCAGACAGTTCCTGTGCATCAAGTGAATCAAACAAAAACAGGTTTGCAAACCAGAAGAATTTTGTGACAGTATACTATCTACAAAAATCAAGACACTTAACACAGGAAAAAGTTAGCACTACCTACTGGCGTAAAATTATTTCTACTATAAAGGCCTCTTCCTATATCCAGTGAAGGATATTTTATAGTCCACTTTCCTCTCAGACCTAGTGGCAGTATGTCTACCAGAAAATGAAATACAGAAAACGATCTCACACAGAGACCAGAGAGTCCGATTTTTCCCTTCAAAACATGGATGGAAAAGACACCACAAAAAGCTTAACAGCTCATAAGAACTCATTTGTATTCAAGTTTCTTCTTCCCTGTGGATTGGACTTTAAAGTCATACTCCTCAGGATAAAGAGCAAAATGGAGTTCAATTTACAATGCTCCTCATAGAACTACTCAAATTCAGAAAACAAAGCAAACTTGTACTAAGAAACAAGGTGAGCAGCCAGACACCCAAGGAATGCTTCTGGACTGGTCCCTCCCTTCAAAAGTCACTAGTCAAATCTCTTCTGATGCACCTTCCTTGTCAGACAGATGGAACAGCAATTACCTACGTGTCTGACACCTGAAGGCCCTCTGAAGTGAGTTTTAAAGTCCGGGAACTTCTATTTCCATCTAAAAGACAAGTATTCTGCAAGTACATGAAGCACAGGGTCCACCTCCTTTTGACTTGTATTGGAAAACAAACTGAAGTGCTACACATAAGGGAAAGCCATCCAGGCTAAAGCTCAGGGCAAACAGAAATCACTTTTAAACAAAGGGCGGTCTGTCAGATGACCTGAAGAACAAGAGGGGTCAGGGAGGAATGTATGAGTCAATTACCAGTGGAGACAACATCCTGACAGAACACAGTCTTCCTTGCACCTGAGTGGAAAGTCCCATGCTGAAAAATACTTGAGAGCTACACTGGTGTTTGCAGGCAATTTGCTGCAGTTCGAAAGAGAAAATTCTCCCTAAACAATGGGATTTGACTGAATGAACCTGTGCTATTGTAATAAATAGCATCCTTCAGCTTTCAAAAATCTATCCTTTTACTTATCCACATCATTCCCGACAAGATGACTAAAGAAACCCTGAGAAAGGCTGCTGACAGTTTGCTTATGTATAGCATTTCACTTTTTTTCTTTTCTCAGATCCCAGAACATTTGAGTTAAATATCACAGACCTTCCCAAACAACACCTAGGTCATGTAGATGAAGAAAAACACAAAAACACCTCTCTCTCTCCTCCTCTTTGCATCCCTTCAGACTCAACAGCCAATACTATGGAAAAAGCAATATGACAGAACTTAAAGTCACTTGTCAGGAGCCTTTCAGACACTTGAAACACAGAGGTCATGTGAGCAACCAAACGTAACTTAAATTAAAACAGATTATCTGACACTACCACCACAGGCCAGAATGTGGCAGCAATGAACTCCCCTTGCTGAGGGCTGCAGGTACTGCGGAGGTGAGGAAGTGAGCTTGACCATTTTGCAGAACTACACATGATGATGCCACAACCAGGCCCCAGCTCTACAGATGCAGTACAGCAAAAGTTCAAATTGGAGCCAAAAGCATAAGAATTTCCTCACATAACAACTAAGTAAATACAGTGACCACAAAAAAACCCAAACCAAAACAAAAAACCACCACCACCAAACACACAACTCAAAAAAACCCAAAACAAACAAAAAACCACATCACCAAACAGTATCTTATAAAATTCTAAAACTAATTTCATAACAATAGTTACTATAATGAACAGCATTCATTTGGTACAACGAATTGTTTAGAACAGCAATTTCCAACTGAGTCAGGTGACATGAACTTTGTACAAGTATGCTTGTCTATAAGCAAATACAAAAAGTAGGTTTGTGCTAAATTTATGGAGGCTCTTTCATTCACTCAAGTGCAGAACAGATTTTTCTCACATTCTTTTTTGAACACCTGTATTTTAATACCCCAGGATACACATGGATAGAAAATGGCATGGCAAAGGAGAAGCCAGGTTCAAATGGAACAGTCTGAAGGAGGGAAAAAATAAATCACCCCATTTAACAGCAGCCAAAACTGGGTAATAGAACTGAGAAAAGTGCTCAGCAACAGTTTCATATCCAATATCACATCCTGTTTACAAAAATAGCAGCACTAGTTACACCAGAAGAGTATCTGCATGCATTCCATCAGACTGTCCTCAAGGAAAGAATCCAGTAAGTTACATCCTCTTTCTACCCATTTATTTTTCATACTATAAACACACCTTCCTAAAACATTAGCAACTTCACCAGCATATGGATACAGAAACAGGCTCCAGAAGGATAACAAGTCATGATATGAAGATGGCTCAGTGCCCTACGTGCACTTGTCCCAGTCCATATCTCTAAGTGTGGTAACTCAAAGGGAGCACAGAACAAGCTACTACACGCTATGCATGGGGCAGAGGAAACATGCTGTCCTGGTTTTGGCTGGGATAGAGTTAATTTTCTTCCTAGTAGCTGGTATAGTGCTGTGTTTTGGATTTAGGATGAGAATAATGTGATAACACACTGATGTTGTAGTTGTTGCTAAGCAGTGCTTATACTAAATCAAGGACTTTTCAGCTTCCCATGCTCTGCCAGGTGCACAAGAAGCTGGGAGGGGGCACAGCCAGGACAGCTAACCCAAACTGGCCAAAGGGATATTCCATACCATATGACATCATGCTCAGTATATAAACTGGGGGAGTTGGCTGAGGGGCAGCGACCACTGCTCAGGTACTGGCTGGGCATTGGTCTGCGGGTGGTGAGCGGCTGCATCACTTGGTTTACCTGGGTTTCCCTCCCTCTCTCTCTTGTCATTTTCATTACCATTTATATTTATTATTTTATTTCAATTATTAACCTGTTCCTATCTCAACCATGAGTTTTCTTACTTTTACTCTTCAGATTCTCTCCCCCATCCCACCGGGAGGGTGAGCGAGCAGCTGTGTGGTGCTTGGTTGCCGACTGGGGCTAAACCACAACACGTGGTTACAGACAGCTAATACAGAACAGCTAAAAACCATTCAGATCATACCCTAGCTTGCTTTAGAGAAAATTAGGTGTATGCCCACACTCTCAGCCTTCCTCTTAACCACTGCAGTATTATTCTGTGATTACCACTTGGAAAGCATGGAGCTCACCAACTGTTTATTTTGGTCCTAGCCAGCTGGGCCCAGCTGTGGCTGAAGCTGTTTGAATTTGTCTGTAGTTCAGGCCAACAATAGTTCTCACTGGAAGGTATAAAACATAAGTCAGAAGAGATGTGTGATGCAGAAGAGAGGTTTGCAATACACAGCCTCAGTGAGAGGGGTATTAGCTCCCACACTCCTGTTCTTCCAAGAGACATTGGAAAACTACTCGTTTCTCTAAGACAGCACAGCATGACCTCTTCAGCTCTATAAAACTGCAACCAAGGTTCTCACTGGTATTTGGTAAAAACTTATTTTTGTTTCCCTACTTGGTAAAACTATTTTGATCTTCTTCGGGGCAATCCCAAGCACAAATACAGGCTGGGCGGAGAACGGACTGAGAGCAGCCCTGGGGAGACTTGGGGGTGTTGGGTGATGAGAAGCCAGCATGACCCGGCAATGAGCGCTTGCAGCCCAGAAAGCCAACCGTATCCTGGGCTGCATCAAAAGAAGCATGACCAGCAGGTCGAGGGAGGTGATCCTCCCCCTCTACTCCAGTCTCATGAGACCCCACCTGGAGTACTGCGCTCAGCTTTGGGGCCCCCAACATAAGAAGGACATGGACCTGTTGGAGTGAGTCCAGAGGAGGGCCACAAAGATGATCAGAGGCCTGGAGCACCTCTCCTATGAAGACAGGCTGAGACAGTTGGGGTTGTTCAGCCTGGAGAAGAGAAGGCTCCAGGGAGACCTTAGAGCAGCCCTCCAGTACCTGAAGGAGGCCTACAAGAAAGCTAGAAAGGGACTTTTTACAAGGGCAGGTAGTGATAGGACAAGAGGTAATGGCTTTAAACTGAAAGAGGGTAGATTTTGGTTAGCTATAAGGAAGAAATTCTTCACTATGAGGGTGGTGAGGCACTGGAACAGGTTGCCCAGAGAAGCTACGGATGCCCCATCCCTGCAAGTGTTCAAGGCCAGGTTGGATGGGGCTTTGAGCAACCTGGTCTAGTGGAAGGTGTCCCTGCCCATGGCAGGGGGGTTGGAACTAGATGATCTTTAAGATTTGTTCCAACCCAAACCATTCTATGATATCATTCTGGCTCCTAACACAAGAGAGGACCATCAACACAGTTAAGCTAAAGCCCCAAATTCACTTAACACACCTAGCAGCATTTCAGTACCCCTTCAAGTATTTTCAAAAAACTGTTACAGTTTCACTGCAGTACAACTATCTAGAAGATGCTTAATGCCTACCACCTAGTGGATTAGCACAGCATAACTTTTAAACACACACCAAAAAAAAAAAAAACCAACCACAAAAGACAAAAACCCCACACAACAACACACCACAACTTTCCTCTGTCTGAAGGAGCAGGATCCACACAGGACCTCCAGTGATAGAAAGCCATGAAATGCTACCCATCCAATGTCTTTTCCAATTAGACAGCAATCTGTGTATCAGACTAGAACTAAAAAATAAGTGTATGAAAACATTTTTCAAATGGCATTGAAAAATAATTCCATTAGCAACTGAGTAAGTAATTCCATGAAAATTTGAATGCTTCAATTTATTAATGCTGCTCCAACCTTATATAAACTTATGTGCAGCTGGTAATGTTGGTGATTTTTCATAAGAACCCAATCTCATACACGTGTGGACTAATACATCTCTGGAATTTGTACAGGCAAGCTGTCAAACTATTGCCAAACTTTTTCCCCTCTCCACACACACCCGTACAGTCAAAATAAAAGCAAGTAATATTTCTGAAGTTAAAAAGAATAAAAGAAATTATTTCTAATAGCAAAGGGCAGAAACACCAGCTTGGTAATATTCCTATTGGTAAAGTCCTCTTCAAAAGTTCTTACTGCCTCTACAAAGCCTATTTCCCTGTCTACTTCCTCACTTGTGTTGTTGGTTTGGCTGGGAGGGAGAGAGACTCTTGGTATAAACAGGTGCTTCTGTAGTATTTAACTCACCTTAAAAAAAGCTTTAAACATTTTACACTTTGCTACACTAGTCCAAACTACACAGCCATCTTAACAGAAAGGGCTAGGAAAGTGTATAATCCAACCATAAAACTCACTGCCACAATTTGCAGGATAACTGCATTGACTTTTTAATTGTAGGTTCTCTCATTAACACCTGCCTTCCACTAAATATTCTGCGCTTTGTGAAGTCTTGTTAGTCACCAAACACAGTACCATAAAAGTTATTGCTCAAATCCAGGATCCAGATAATAGTATAACTCTAGAAACAAAGCATCTAGGAGATGAGGATCAAAAGTAACACCGAGAACTACAGGTGTCAGATGTACAACTTAACTCAGAAGTGTTATCTAACGCTTCATCTGCTGCTGTTGAGGTCTCCAACTATAAAACGTTTAACATTTAAGAAACACCTTCCACAGGTTCTCGGTGTTTCAGAATCAATACTGATAAAAGCAACCTCCCTACCTGTAACGTTCTTGAGCGCTCAGAGAGGGGCAGTTGATCCACTTCCAAAATTAATTCTTCCACTGCTGAACACAAGTTCTGCTGCACCTCATCCCTCTTGGTGATCAATTCATCTCTTTCATCCTATGCAGAAAGAAAATCAAGTCAGCAGGTCGCACCCAAACACCACATAAACAATGTGGAAAGCAATACAAAGAAGCATTAATCCCTGCAGAGTATGAATAGTACAAGACACACCTGACTAGGAATGAATGAAAAGGCAAATTTTGTTTTTAACCTCCAGTCCTATGACATGACCACCTTGCACAAATACAGCATCCTTTTACAATGTAAAAATATGACTACATTATCAGACAACTAAAGGAACAGTTTCTACATGACTGTTGGTAACAGTGGGCGTCCCAACTGCCACTGTAAACTTAAGATGTCCTAGTTGTCCTGCAGTTTTTTATTGTATTACAGAAATTAGAATTTGGATTATCCACACTTCCATACATGCCAGATTACAATTACAAATTATTCTTGCTGGAAAAGAATACTCTAGAATCACAAAAATCCTTTTACAATTTTTTCCTTGCCTTCTAGCAGGAAAGACAGGTGACCTGTAAACTCCCTGCCGATTATCTGCAGTAAGACCACTAAACTAAAGATAATGTTCTAGAAACAAAAACAAAGTTTCCCTGGGATGACTGGCAGGATTAGTTCTGCTAATGGGAGAGGAACCCCACATTCGTATCAGATGAGGTACCTAACAGACTCACCAAAACCAAACCTTTCGAAATGGATGAAGCAAGTTACTCAGAAGCATGTTTGCAGTGTTCTTTTCACAGTGATTTAACCCAACATGCCCACAGAAATATGGAAGTATGTATCAACACGGAAGACCAAACCACAGCTTTACAGACCTGCTGTAAAGATTTGCTATTCCGTTCTACATCCATCTCCAAAAAAGTAAGTAAAATGACCCAAGGTAGCTATTACACACAGTCCTGACACATGTTCCCTTCCCCACACCAAATTTAAAAAAAAAAAATCTTGGAAAATATAGTATGGAAGGCAATTAGTAAAGAAACAGAAAACAACAGAAGAGTTAACCATGGCACTAATACCAGTTTCACATGGAGGCAAAGAACAGTCAAATGAACACTTCCTACTAAGAAGCAATACATAATATAAATATATCTGTAATATAAATATGTATACACAAACACAGGATCTCAGAGTTTTTAAGTTTAGTTTATCCAGTGAAAGCTTAGAAGTTGACTTAATCAGGAGTTTGTAAGTATCCACAGAAGATAGACAAGGGCAGAATGAGATCCAATGGTTGGAAATTGAAAGATGGACAAACTCTAACTAAAAATAAAACCCCAAGTTGCAGCATACACTGCTTTAAAACTTAGATTAGCAATTGAACAGATGTTGTAATTCAGCCAGACATTAGTGGGCGAGATAACAAAAATCAGTGGATTGAGTTCTACTATAGAAGGTGAACACAACATATTGCTTCAGCACTTAAAAACATGAAACAACAACAAAAAGATTTAATAGGCACTTCTGCACTTTTTGGGCAGCTCTGATGACCAAAAGCCCACCAATTTTTACAGACTTCCTGCTGTTTTTCCTGCATAAGACAGGAGCTAGGTTGTAAATGAATACTGTAACTCACTGCATGAAAAGTGTTTTTTATGACAAGGGGTCTTTATTCCTTTTTAAGACAAGATTTCTGCAGAACATTACTTCAAAAACTAGAGCAATAGAGACTTAATGTAGTAGAAGGTTCAGCCAGGCAACCAAACTCCAATTAATACCAGTTCAAGCACTAGAGTAATTTTAACAGTCTACACATGACTAAATGACAATTCAGGAACTCAACAGACAGCTCAGGAGCCACAGGACAAGTCTCCTTCCAATGTCTGCCGCTTAATTGGGGACATGCAACAGTTCATGGTTCAGATAATGCCTGTTAAATAACAGTAACTTCAGAGAGCATTACATACATAGGCAGTATTTTAATAGTCTGCTTTACAAACACGTAAGCTCATCACAACAGCAAACAGCAGAATCAAACTCCTTTGGAACATGCTAAAGGCTTCTCAAACTATAAAATTTAGTTTAGTTTGTGTCTGGTCCATCTTATACCTCTCAAAAAAATGAACTCCACAAACAACCCCACACAAACAACCACCAGACTCAGTCATACCAAATGCCAAGCTAGCTTACTATCTTGTTTCTGATAACTATAGCAACACTTATGAAAGTCCATAAGAGCAGGATATGTATAGTGCAGTCATGTCATCAATGCATTCCTGCTTTAGTGTGATTTCATGACCTCGTAAGCAAGAGAAAAAAATTAATCCTCCTCCATGGATAAGTTCTAATTCATTTTTAGAGCCTATGATTTACTTTTAGCCCCTGTTTTTGGCTCCCCTTAGTTCAAGTTACTACTTTGCAGTATATGGAATAGCTAAAACTAGCTCTGGCATCAGCATCCTCATTAAACAGCTCTACTTATCCTACCCTCCCCCACTTTTTTTTTTTAAATGAGCAGCTGAATAGTTCCCCTTTTTTAAACACTGGCATGATTATTTTTTCATCCTTCCCACAAAAATGCTGAATATGTACACTACAGTCTCCAATAAATTTCTAAATCAAAATCATAAATTAAGCGACACATCCATAAAACACTATCTACAATGTCTGAAAAGTCAGGATTTGTATTACACCTTATTAATATGAGTATCTGCCCACCCTGCAATCGGGGGAACTTCTAATTATCCCTGTCTTTTCATCTGTAAAGCTGCCATCCTCTCAGTAACATTTCATAGGAGAGCTGGTTGAGTGACCAGCACCACTACCTTCCTATTTGGACACAGAATTTACATCAAATTCTATTATTAGTTTTGAATATATTTTTAAGCATTTCCACTCCAGAAGAACCATCTTCGTTATTTTCATATACACCATGTGCCAGTACTACCTCTAGCATAAACTACCCAGTACTAGCATAAACCAACTAAGAAAGCAATAGACAATGAAAACTGAAATAATACCATTTACTCTGCACTCAAACTTTATTGGGTTTACTCACACCTGTGATGTTTGTTTAAGATGCATTAGGTTTCCCCAAAGCAACACAAGATGTTCATTCCCAAGAGCTTACAAACAAGTGAAGCCTGTGACAGTGAGAGAGGGCATCAGCACTCCAGGGAGGTTAAAGGAAGAACACATTGCTTAGGCAACTGAATAGCACGATTAAACTTAGTAAAACCAATTCTGACAGCCAGGTTGACATATTAAGCAAACAGAGTTAAACAGTCTGCTATAGTTTAATAGCCAGCTATTTCAGCCATCTGTTTGGGTTCACTGGGCTTCCTGTACACTGCATTTACATGTAGCTCATTTTAACTGCGCAAGAAACAAAGTTAGTGACATCAACATACTGGGTTGCACTAACAAAAGTATTTGTTAGCCTACCTACAGTCAGTATAATTTAAGTAGGGATGACAGGCAGAACAACAAGCACACCCTTTTACTGCATGCATCCTGGACATTTCTTGTATTTGAAAATACAGTAGCCAAGATTCTGTGGCATGTTACAGCACATAAAATAGATCTTTAAAAATCAAAATGATTCTCAGGAAAAAAAAAAGTTAAGTCACTACACTGTGCATTAAAACAGGACAACCTTTGTGGTACCGTAGCTCTAATATGATGCAACCAAAACTCTTGTTCTATACCCTTCACCTACCAAAGTCTTCAAAATATTTAAGACAAATTCCAGAAGAGCCTTGAGAGGCCCTACTTCCAGATGCTACCAATTCATCTTGAAAACTAAACTAATTCTTCAGGGAGCTCTACACTTCCACATACATTCCCACTTGCATATCCTTTGCAGCACTCAGGCACTCTGGGGGATACCTGACATCTAGCAGAACTCGCGTCTTCTTTATTCTTCCCCGTTTAAAATATTGGTGACACTACCATGACAACTTCCCCTCTTCAGATAGCAGGAATTTTTTTTTTTACAGCAGCACGCTCTTGAAAAGTCCTAAGATTTCATGCCACCGCTCATTTACACCTTAATTTAGGCAACCAGGAACAATGTCAGAATGGGCAGGAGGGGACCAGGGGGGCGTTGCTGATTTCTGAACAAAACTAGTTTTCAAGCCACGTGTGCGGCCACACCTTGTAAACACAAAACAGAGAGCTACATGAACACATGTGGAGCTACCAGAAGCAGCATAGTGCTATAAGTTCATTTCAGCAGTATTTCAAATATTTTGGCAGTGTAACGCGCTACAACACATCACGCAGACATGACTTCATTGTTAGCCACTCACAACTGAAACGGGTGACAATGTCCAGACTGTCTAACGTATTCCAACAAATCAGTCCATCAGAAAAACCTCAAGCACTGTTCAAGAATGAAACCTCTTTTCATGATATTTCATATGGAAGAATGCTGCTTGCTGAGGTTGACAAGTCAAAAAAAAACCTACCAAAAACCCCACACACATTGCCACCTGAATGACACCAAAGCAACTATCTCCTCTACTGAATAAACACTTTGACACTCCTCAGCCACACCACCATACCTGCACCTGTCCTAACTCTTCTCCACATTAAGTTTTCTTTCCCTCTATGCCCAGCCCAACTGAGTCAAAGCAAAACTGGACGAGCGGGGGCAAAAAGTTCCAAGACAGCTTTGCTTTATTTGGCTGCTGTTGTTCAACAAGGCTTACAGACTCTCTTGAGCTCAACCATCCCATGTAATCTCCAGAAAATTGCAACTGCTACTATTTCATATGGGATCAGGAATTCACCCACAGAAAGCTTGTGCAAGTGAATCCCTAAGCAGCCCTGGCTCCTGGGTACTTTGCAGTCCAGCTATTCTTCTACACATTGCTCCCCTATACAAGATACAACACTAAAATGTCATCTGCTTATTAATGCTTATCTTAATATTGTCAAGTTTAAACATTTGACTTTTGTTTACTAAAAACTATTTCTTTTCACCTACAGCAATCAAATGTATGCCATGCCATGCCATAGATGTTTTAATACTTTTCCCTGCACAAGCAACAACAGAACTTACTTGGGTTCTTCTCATGGCTCATTATTTTCTAGTCCATTTCATGAGCTGTTAAATTCAGTGTAATACAGCAACACTGCTTAAGCAAACACATTTAAAATGTTTTAGGTTATACTTGAAAATAGTCACAACACATTTGCTGCCATTCTCCCAGATGGACAACTACCACCCCTTCCCTGCCTTACCAGAATGCCTGCCACAGACCGGGGAACCTTCCCATTCCCAAAAGCAGCGTCGCCGCACGGGAGAGATGCGGTACATAACCATCCTTATCAACACAGCCATGTCTACCTACCCAGGCAGGCTTTTTCAGATCTGTGGTTGCAGAGAAGTTGCACTAGATGGCAGCTTTCCTCTATACAAGTCCATCTTCCTATACAACGGCATTTGCACACCGCTCTCCCTACGCCTCCCCATACAAGGGAAGCATATACCAAGTAGTGGCATGCTGCTTTAACAAAAAGTTTTAAAGACAGACACTGCAGCTGCATGGCTGAAGCAGTTTCTAACTATTACAGAACAGAAACCTTTTAGCTACCATGTTCTGATTTTCTTACACTTTACAAAATCAAGGGCGTCAAAAAGCCTAGGTTTAACACAAAAAATAACACTCCACAAACACGTCAATTGTGGCAAAGGTAGCAAAGCCTCCAATGTTATTTAGTAAAGGACAGATGTTTCCATGCTGTGCTCATGCTATCCAGCTACACTTATAAGACTAAAATACTCTGTCAGTATCTGTTAAATTATAGCTCTTGAGAAAAAAAATAATTCCAACCTACCACATTTCTGCATAACTGAATCTTCTCTTGAGCCAAGTCATACTCTGTCCAAATCTTCTGCAATTTTTCCAAGGAACACGGAACAGTGAGACATCCATCTGTAACTACTTCTATGGCTTGTGAGAGCTGCTCCCCAAAACGACTGTCCTTATTTGTGTGCCTAAGTTATAAGGAGGAAACAACATTTTACCAGGATTTTTTTTTTTCCAGAACTTAAGCAGCTTAGAAATCAATGCTATTCAGACCCCTTGAACATATGAATTTTGAGATAGCACCTGCCATGTTAATAACCTAGTTTCTTTCAAAAGGTAGCAGCAGCAATTTGTCTCATTCAGCTGTTAAATCTTTTTTTTTTTGAGGAAGGAAGAACAACCAAGAATACATTCATTATACCTCAGTATTGACAAGGCTGTCCATGGAAATTCTCTCCTGCTTTTAATTTCCTTTTTGTCCTATTTTCTCCCTTGGGTGTTTTTTTTACCCATCTTCCACAAACACATGCACCAATATATATATTCCTTCTTAAAGGAGCTGATGGTCATTTCTATTTCAAGTCTTCTTCCCACTGCAGTTTTGTCCCTTCTTTTACAACTAGAAGGGTAGTTTGCGCTAACCAAAGAGATACACCTCTCTCAGCAATACAGATACCCAAGGAACTCTGACTACCCAGTTACTTTTAATGACTAGCTGCATTTACTAATTAGCACCTTCCTTGAAGATGGAATTGAAAGCTCTTCATGCAACAGCTGTGGTAAAGGAGCAGAAGTGAACCAAAGTCATCTGATAAACATTGAGAAGCAGCAGGCAATGCAAATTCCGATGCAAGCTTCCAAAAAGCTCAGGTTTCAGCCTTGCTTTTGGGAAATACTCCCCTCTATATACAACACTGCATTTTTCTTAGAAAATTAACAGAACAAAACTTTTGGGAAACAAAAAAGCATGCATGACTTCAGGACATAAACAGGGCAATGATAAATAGTACTATTTTATAAAAAAAATTACATACCTAACTTCTTTCAGTGCCTTCACCTTAGCAGTCAAACTTCTCATTTTTGTTCCAATATAAGTACGTAGGGTTTCCTCAAAACTTTGAGCAGTTTTCCTGGATGCTTCCTTCTCTCTCTGAATTATTTATCATTTTTGGAGCAGTGTTTCAACAAAGAGAGGTATAGATAGATAAACAGTCACAACAGTCAGCCAGGGTTACTAACATGCAGACCATAATTTAGACTTTTGAAAACTAGAGATAAACACACACATGCACACACACACACACAGAGCTGGCCCTCTTCAAAACACTAACAAAATGCCTAGAAAGACATACAAACCAATAAGAATAATTTTATTTTCTTTAATAGCTTCTTAAAGGTTAATGGTTCATTTCCTTCCTCTCATTTCAGTAGTGATGTGTTCAAGTGTATTTCTTCAATTACTCCCCATTTGCTAGCAAGTCTTCAGACAACATGGAATTTTTTCTTCCTTGCTAAAAAATTCCTACCCATTAGTTCAGTGATATCAAGTCCACGACCTCATTAAATGCCTTACTCTCATCGCTACCACACCGCAAAATGGTGCGGCAAAACAAGAACTCTCACTGTATGTACAACCACCTTGACCTTCCTACAAGGAATATTCTTAAGACAAAATAAGGAAAATTCTTGACCCAAAAAAAGCCCACACACCACATCAAGCTATATTCCTCAAGGGGCAACCTAAATTTAAAAGCTGTTGCTCTCATACCACAGAGACACTTTTATAAACTCCTCCTTAGGTAATGAAACACAGTCTTTAAAAGTTGTTAGCCTTTCAGACTTGCTACATATTATATTAAAAAAAAAAAACCAAACACACCAACAAACAAAAAAACATAGAAGGATTTAAATAGTTTTGTATTTGCAGATAAGCATCCAAAGTCTCATGACTGCAGGGTGTTTTTTTAAGTACCCCTCAAAGCCACCACCACACATCACCCTTCTAGAACAAATCGTTGCCTACCACAGCACTTTTAGCAAGCAGCAAGTATTTTCTTACTTAAAATATCCACAACTTTTTCTTTTAAAGCAGTTTACTTGCATTCAACACAAAAAAGTAATTAAAATTTGTAGAAAAGTTTAAAAAAAAACCATCAGACTATAGATAAGAAATGCTTCTAAGAATTCCTTGCATTCAAGTATTTTTTCTTAGCTGCAGACATGTATTCTGTTGCTTGTTAATTTAGTTCGCATAGAAGTGCACAAACATCACATCTTCAGTTGATGGAGAATCTGTGCAATGACAGGTTAGTATATGTAGAAACACAGGTGTTCTAGGTAGAGGTAAGTGAGTAGCAAAGCTGGTTATGAGTAGTTTTATTCTCAAGCAAGAAAAAGGAAACAGCTGTGTGCAAGTTCAGGTTTGGGGGTCTCAAAGGGATTTATACAATGGCAGATTTGCTTTCGTATCTGTAGAGATAAGAGTTTGCACAACATTTTTCTGAATTCATGCAAACGTAACATCCCTTCACGCAATCTCTTCTTACTACTACCATTTATTCACACTTAAAACCACTCACAGTGTTTTTAAACCTATCAGTAACTATTACTAAGTATTGTGCTTCTCAGATAGTCCTAGGAACTTCCCCTGGAAAGAAACATAAGCATCTTTTCTATTAAGCAGCAATTAAGGAAATAATGATTTTTATCCAGTTTTAAAATTCCACAGCTGCTATGACTCTGTAATGCTTAGGAATTTTCAGCACAACACGCAGAAAGCTGTTTTTCCCTCTAAGTGAGCAAAAAAAAAAAGCAAGGATTACATCCTTATACACAAAGCATGTTTTTAATCACGAAGTACAAAACTCCACGTTCAAACTGAACACCTACATCCAAACCAGCAGCTGCACCAAGCATGGTGGCAAGCCAGTACATACACCAAGGGGAGGTAGGGTCAACCTGGATGCAAAACGCGGGCTGACTCACATTGACAGCATCTCCCTGCACCAGATAAGTCTTCACTCAACTAGTTTAATCCTTCTGTATTCCAAACAACAGTGCACAGCTGAACTGCAGTACGATGAAACCGTAAAACAGAAGCATTGTCAGAAACACTCGCAATGAGGAGAGAAGCATCCTCTCCGCATTTCCACATACCTGAAGTTCATGTTTCAGCTGTTGAACCTTCAGTTCTAGTTCCTTCTGCCTCTGCAAGAGATTTACATTCTCCCTTCTGAGAACTTCTTTCTCTTTGGACAGCTTCTGATCTGGTCTTATTTGTGCCAAGGTGGTGTCTGGCACTGAGGTAGAAGCTAACATTTTTTCCCTTTTAAGAATGAATTAAGAGGAATTAATTAAAAAAAACCCACAATGTGCATTCTGTCATGCTATTGTAAATTCAGCAATGACTACAGAACAACACATCAGAAAGACTACAGAAGCACCTACACAATCATGCTTTACTTCTTCAGAATTTGTATCCCTCTCCACGCCAGTCTTTACAAAGACTGTTACACAACACCGAGGAAAAAAAATACATCATTTGAAGACAACCCTTTACATGTTTTCACAGTCACTAACTAAAAAGTCTTTCCCATCCAAAAAACATCTTATGATACAACGCTGCAGATCCAGAAAAGTCAAGGTCCATTGTAATTCAAATCTTCTATCTACTAAATAAGCCAAAGCACTTTAAGGTTAGTGTTTTGCAACTATACCCTGAAAGTTATTTTTATAACGAAGAAGTGATGTGAAGCAATCTGTCTCAAGAGTACTGTGACAGTATTGTACAGTACCAGAGCTCCACTAGACCCCACATCAGCTTCATCCTCACCTGCATGGCTTTGGTTACATCCTAGCTTCTTTCTTTCTCAATTTCCTTCGCAGGCATACCACCCCAAAAATGCCTGCAATGTGCAGAAAGTTAAAGGACACCAGAACATACAGAAATGGAATAGAGGATCTGCTCGCTGCCAGCTGCTCAGACCAGTCAGGATAGCTTTGTACACAAAAGTATCTCAACACTGCCTGCCACCGAAAAAAAAAAAAAAGGCTATTTCTTTTCTAAAATCAGATTCAGAGCATACCTATAACTCGGAAAACAGGGCAGATCAGAGTATCAAAATAATTCAGGATGAGACATTTTACTATAAATGTAGACTTTTTTTGAAGAGCACGTCATTTCATATTAGTATTTGTCAACAGCATAGACTTGCCTAAATGATCTAATTGTAAAACAGATTTGGATACCATGCTGGTATGTGGAAGGGCATGCCCTCAGGTTATTCATTAAAACGTTTGAGAAGCTCAAATTATGGAACATTAGCAAATTCTAAACAAGTTTTTTTGGAGAACATTACTTCTTACACCATCTCAACTTTCTGAATGCCAAGTACCATCTTTCCCACCCACAAACATTTTTCTCAGCAGCCTGTTGCCATGGCAATCCTAGCAACTGTAGGACAAGTCTCTTTAAAAAGATCTCTGACAACAACTGTACTGCCAACTTACCACCACCTCTTGTCAATGTAATTACAAGTTGCAGAGACACCGTTATCCCCTAAAGCTTACTTCAAACTGTGATTGCTGGCTTTATTTCTTATAAGCACACATTGTTACATTCCTACACAAATAAATCACCAAAATATGTTTGTCCTGCTAGGTAAGTGTACTTTTACATTCCACATTTGTGTCCAGTGAGTTTTTAATACAGGTAAATAAATAGGGGATAGATACAAAAATCTCAAGGACAAGCCTATGGAAATTACACAGATGCTAAAACAAACATCATTGCATTGCCTATCACTGCAAAATCTGCTAGAGGCCTGATGTCATGCAACCTTCGCTTTCAACTAAGCTTTCCGGCATCTTCTGCTCAGCTTACTAGCTGCTACGCCTTCCTTCTTTTTCAACATCTTGCACTAAGATACATAAGAACAGTCTGTCTCTGGAAATCAAATGAGGAAGAACAAGCTATCCAACCAGCAACAACACTAATGAACAGTTTTCTACAGATTAATGTCCTAATTCCCACCACCACAGCATGCACACGCACACACAGACTCACATATACTTCCCTTCCATTGAGTACCAGTATTACTTGATGCTAGAAAGACAGAAATTGAATTTTGTATTTAGGTACTCACTTCCCCTCCCACCTTCTCATATACCCAAATCCCAGAAACTAAGCTAACCAGATCACTCATACAAAGTTTTCTATGACATCCCACTGCCTTACTTTGGGGCAAACATACGGCTTGCAGTAAAATTCTGACTCCTTGAGCTGGCAGCTACTTGGTCAAAGCGCCCTCTTGGGATGCTGTACAGCGTGTGATCAGACCTGTTTACCCACAGTGGAACTGAAACTTTTATCTTCCGATGTTGATTGTGCATGACATCTACTTTTCTCTCTTCCGCATCTTTACTGTTTCCTGGAGATGTGCACTTTTCAGCAAGCCCTGCCTTGGCCACCTCTTCTCCAATATCTATTTTTTCATATTCTGCCTGGGCAATAATGGTACCATCTTCGTGCTTGGCTTTGTGACGTATTTTTATTTCTTTTTCAAAAACTAGGCTGCTCAAGAACTTCTTCCCCTGTAAAATAAAAATACAACGAAGTTGTATACTGGACACACTGTATAAGTTTAGCTGAAATCAGCCATCTTTCTTCTAAGAAAAAGAGGACATTTAAGACCAAAACCCAAAGAGCTGCACAGGTAAAGCTTATATTTAACACATTTATTCTAAAATAATGCGGTATCTGTACAACTACAACTGTACCTGATCTAATCACTATCAATGTCAGACTGGGCTTCAACACCAATAGTTCTCCCTCAATGTTCAGCTTTGAATAATTCAATATCATTTATAAGTGACAGAAGTCCAAAGTTCCATCAACTCTCAATAGAAGTTGGCAATCAGGTTATCCAAGTCTTTTAGAGGACACTAGACCAACTATTTAACAGTATTATACAAAAAAAGATTTAAAAAAAAATTATTACATTGTTTAACAGCCTTTCAATAAGTGGTCCAGAAGTTGAAATAGAATATAGCAACAAATGAATTATTATGTGTATCTACCTTATGGAAATCTACCTTACTGAAACTACTCATTTAGAACTCGGGAAATGCCAGAATTGGTAGCTATCACTTTCATCAGTAATATCAAAGAAAAAGAACTTTGAAAGGCTGGGGAACGCAGTCAAGACCTTCACAAGGGATAACCGGGAGAAAGTTCTATTTTATTAACAGGGTTTTTTTCTTTTTGCCCCACCACTTCCAAAAACAAGCTGGTTTTGCTGAAAATTAAAAATGGAAGGGGTGGGGGCCGGAAAGCTACACAGAGCAAGCAAATAAAGCTTTACCTCAAGCAACAAGAGCTGTTTTTTAAAAAAAAAAAAAAAAAAAACACCCACACAAAACAAACAAAAAAACCCCCACAACCCAAAATAACACACAAACAAAAAGGAATTGAGAACAGAGATTTTCACCTGTCTTAAGTAATCACATTAAGTAATGTCAATAGGACAACAGGGACCAGACCATACACAAGGGGTCTCAGGATCTCCTCTAAATGATACAGGGATATGACAAGCTGCTTCCTGCCTCCTCCTCCTCCAGCAGCTGCTGCTCCCAGGCCACTGGCTTGTGAAGCACAGGCAGTGCCAGTGACAAGCCTTGAAGAAGCATGCCCTTAAGACTATAAGTGGTGTCCTGGAAAGGGAGACCGCCACTAGTAAAACTCGACCAATGGTCACCAGTGCCACTCAGGGGGCTCAAAGCTTTTACCAGTCCTGTTGGCATCAGCTCCTGAGCCTTTCACATTCATTGCTGGCCAGAGATGTCAGGGCTCCTACTAGCACTCACATGCACCTGCTATTCTCTCTCCTGACCAAAAGTTTGTACAGTACCCAGGCACACGGCATTCCAGCAGCTCACAGACATAACCGAATTTATCACAGGTTCTGTGACCAAGGGAGGTATTTCTTCCTCTGAAGGGAAAGAAACAGAGGTACTTTGTTTCCTCAGTACCAGAAAGAACTTGGGTCAGTCAGAAATAGTCCTGAGGCTCTGAAGATGGCAAAAGCATACTCTAAAAATCACCTCCCAGCACAACCTGAACCGTTTTTGACAAAACCATTTTAGTTTCTATGGTATGTTCTTCAGGGCAACAGATCAGACAGTCCCTCCTAGCATGCCCTACCTTCACAGTTAAACATCCAGCTCTTAGAAGACTCCTGGTGACACTGTGCTGATATTTGGCAGCATCTGTTACAGATCCCATCATCTAAATGCTTCAAAATCTGTTACTCACCTGGTCAAACATGTTTAAGTTCTGATCATTTGGTATCTGCAGTCCCCAGAGTCTGTACTTCTTGGCTACACTCGGACATTGCAAGTTTGGTGGAATTTCAACTATGTCTGATCTATTCAGAACCTCAGAATTTCCATAGTCAATGTACAATACCTGACACTGCAACAATAATATAAAATATACGTGAGCAGAGGTTACACAAACCTCCTACAGAAATATGTGCTGACGACTACTAGAATATAAGCATTTTAACACACATGCGTATTGCAGAGATCACAGTCTTCCATACTAAGCCTAGTCACCCTTCAGAGAAAGGAACCAAGTTAGAGAAATCTCTTATGATGGCACCTGTTTAAAAGCCTAGCGACAAAGCTTTAAGTAACAAAACAGATCTTTGCTGGCATTGTTTTTTTCTCTAAGGGCTATAATTAAGAAGCAAAAGTCTTTCTTCAATGGACAGATATGCAATCTAAGGTTTCCAGGCCAACCAGCCTGTCTAGAAATTATCTTTTTAAACAGGAACTACTAGCCTTCTGTATCAGTCACCTAATGCTGATTAACAACTCTTTCAGGTCATTTGCATCAGTGCTAACAAGTCACATGAAGGCTGCCATTTTCACCATTCAGAAGTTTTGAGATTAAATTACATTGCTTAACAACATTAACTACCACTCGTGAATCTCTTTGATAAAGAGGTACGAACAGCATTTCGCAAGTATGTCATGTTTTGCCAGCCTTTTCATCAACATTTTTCAAAATTACAGGTCACTTGAATTTGTGTCCTGTGTATGTTCACTGTTTTTAAATGCATTCACACAGCAAGTTTCAAAAAGAGAAGGAGTTGCATTTATTTTATCATCCTGCATGTAGAACTGATATGTGATTAAAGGCTTTAAAAAAAATGGTTCCTGCCTTTTCATTGTTGATCACTTGCTGTACCATACATCTGTACCAACATCTATCTTCAGAAAAACAGCCACCATAGATCTGGAAATTAGGAAAAAGAGATCAAGAATAGCATTCTGAAAACATAAGCATACCTCAAAACGGTATTTGTAATACATTACAAATCTTATTTTCACATTCTCCTATAATTATCCCAACAGCAGTATGAAAACAAAGTAATGCATTTGATATCCTGTCTCTCATAACAATATATGCTAATGCTTCAAAAATGTAATCCTCTACTTCAAAAACAATAGCTCAAAGAAAATTTTGCAACTAGAAAGAGAGAGACATTTTACACAGCAGACTCCCATGGCTTTTCTGTTAATATGTTGCTATAACATTTTATTGACACTGATGGCTTAGTAAGCCTGACAAAGGAACAGGCCAGTCACACCACAAACATGCTGGGTTTGCTGTTGGTGCATTTTCTTCCTTTCCAAATGGAATGTGGAAGGTCATTTACTTGCACACACAAACAGTTCAGACAAATCATTTTATTTAAACCTTATTTTGCAATAAGCCCTCAGCAGTTCACTCACAGAAACAAAAGTTGCCATCACTCTTTGGATGCTTGTCATAGAACTGCTATTAAATATATCATTGTTATCTTCTTAAGACTACTTTGTCCAGCACATTTAACACTACAGGTTTCTTGAGATGGAGCAAAGAATAATTTCTCTGAAAAAGCACCGCTCTCTTGTTAAAGATAACCCATAATGTATACTGGACAATGAAAGGATTCAGTGTTCTGTGTATTACCTTCTTGTAGTATTTCCTGCATGTTAAAAAAAAAAACCCTATGGTTGCATAATTTAACTGAAGCCTGAAGTGCAGAAAGATTTAAACTTGCTCACGCAAAATAAGCGTTTTCTTTAGGAAAGCCAGCAGTTCTTAAGGAGATCTTAAGAGAATATAACCCACAGCATAAACAAAGATCAAGAAAATACCTAAGAAAATGGTTGCATAGAATTAAGGCTTTTACATCCAGGTGAAAAACAAACTCCACATATACACAACCTACTTACCTTACTAAAATCAGGTTTGCCAAAAACTGCATTAGCCCGAGGACAAGCTTCTGCCAGCGCACAACTTAATTTCAAGAGGTCATTACATCTACTGACATTCTAAGAAGTGTGGAGAGAGGGTACAAGTTATTAACTGTCACTTTTAATAGATGCTTGATGGCTTATAACAGCCAAAAATTAAATCAAAACAGTTGCACTGCTGTTGAGACAAGTAATGCCCCACCTTAAGCTTTCAATCTTCATGATTTTAGTTGCATTGTAAGCCTGCTCTCATTTTCTTCCAAAAATTAATGAAACAGATCAGGGGCAGGTAACATACCCAGAGAAATAGTTTGCAATGAACACTTCTAACAGTTTAATTACCAGCTTCTACAAGCAGTACACAGATCTTACTAAAATTTGTGAGTAAGGATAAATATGTATTTGGCATTCTTCTTCTTCCTCTCCTTAACACAAGGAGACAACAGCTCTGGCATACCCCTTGTTCTCCTTACGCGCAAGACTTGGGTTTTGGTTTGGCTGAGAGAAGCAGAGTCTTTCCAGTCACGACTTGGTATCTGAACCACTGTAAAACTGGGTCAATTCCAGCAACATGGCATTTATTAGACAACATTCTACTCATAATTCAAAGGAAAGGATCCACAGCTCAGAGCAGGAAAGAAAACACTAGCGCAACTAAACATTTTGTTAACCTTAGAAGTACACTCCTAACTTTTGTACTGTACATTATTAAAAACATTGTGACTGAGTCTCAGAATGCCAGGGTAAGAACCTAAAGGACAATTACCTGTGATTATTACATCTAAAAATCCCACTATTAGAAGAAGCTATTCCATAGACAGAATAAATAAAGTTTGGTCCCCCTCCCCAAATTCCTATTAGGGACATGACAAGCAGCATTACCACCTCCAGCTGGCTGAAAGCTACACGGCAGTTGACTAATATGCACACACAAATTAGCCAGCAGACCAAACAGAAAAGGCAAGCTTTGGTACTCCTGAATTTTCCCCTCTCCCTGCTGCACTCCCCACATTAATGAAAACTACTAATTGTTTTGGGTTTTTTTACTCTTCCTCATTCCACCCGTCCAACATCCTCCTGCCCACTTACACAAAACTCGGAAGGACCTAGCGTCTTTGAACCATCTCCATGTCAAGCTTCATTGAAACTGCCCCACGAGCTCAGCTGTTAGAGGGTTGGGAATCCACCTCCAGCAGGGCTCCAACTGCCTCCTACAGCATTCTTCAGTCAGCAGCAAATATTTTAACCTTCAATTTTTTGGGGCGGGGGCATAAGGTCTGCCAAATATTCAAGAAAACCCAGCTACAATTCAAACGGACAGATGAACAATTCTTTTTGATATTTCAGAAAAAAATAACTGATTTCCATTTAAAAGGGCACAATAATACTTGCAATTCTGAAATCTAAAGTAACTTTTTTTTTTCCCAATATGAAATGCTATCACTTATTCTCACTTCCACAGAAACTTGCTGCGGGGGAGGAGATAAGATTAAACACCTCAGTTAAAATCAAGTAGTTTTCTGAATTCACCTGTGCCCAAAACGTTACAGCATCTTCAACGTGGCAGCCCACAACGTCTTCAACTTGAGGGAGGGGAAAGAAAAAGAAAATAATAAATTAAATTATTCTCAAGTGTAAGAATATGCGTTTGTTTTAAAAACCACCTCACATTACCTTTGTCATACTCTGTGTCTCCATCCATGACAACAGATTCTGAAACATTACAAGATACGTATAGTTAAAAGAGAAATAAAGGCATCTCCCGGAGGCCCGTGGAGGTACACGCACCCGCCTCGCAGGCCCACGCCACGTCTCCCCGCCCTGAGCACTTCACAGGTTCACTGCTCAGTGGGCTCCCGCTCTCCTATCGCCTCACGCCCACGCTTCTCCCCAGCCCTTCTCCCTGCCAAGCGAGAGGCACCCATTCCTTCGGCGAAGAACGCTTTTTTACGCGAGGAAGCGCCACGAGGCCGGCACGGCCGCCACTTCCCGCCAGCAGAGCGGGGCCCCCTCCTCACCGCCCAGCCCCGCGCCCCTGGGACCCCCGGGAGCGAGGGC
>WAAD01026174.1:237258-249960 GCA_013389945.1 Fregata magnificens
GCGCCCTCCCTGTGCCTGCGCAGCGGTGCCGCCTGCGGGCAGCCCCTAACCTCAGCCGGAGCAACCCCGCCCGGCGCAGGGGCGGCCGATGCTCTGGAAAGCTTGTAGGCACCAGGCTTTTTCTACAAATCCATAATTGTACGCCCAGATGCGTCCTTCACCACACAAAAGGGTGGCGATCAGTGCATGCTGATCCTGATTTTGAAGCATCAGCGAAGCAGCAGAGCGAGGCTCCTGCATTCGTGACACCCCTCCGCCGGCCTCGACGTACCCTTTGAACGTGCCCATCCAGTTCCCCTTGCGCGATGTGTCAGTGCTCATCTTTTGGTTTCACGTACAGTGATTTGCAATTTTCCTGTCTTCTTTAATATGAGAATGAAAACTGATGAAGCCATCAGCGAGGCAGGGGTGCCAGTGTCACAGGGCCGACCTGGCTGAGTCTGGGACTTCCCTAGGGAGGTCACTGAAGCCAGGGCTGACCACAGTGAATGGAAAATTAGAGCTAAAACCAGTGTAATGCAAATAACGATTGACTCTACCAGAAGACAAATGCGAGGGGCTCCAAAGCAAGACAAAAGTAGTCTCTTTTGTTACCAAAAAAACACCCCAAACCCCAAACAGGTACACCCGTGCAAGGTCTTTTAGACTGGAAAACCTCTGTTGTTGTTTTCAATTATATTTGTGCTAAGAAAAAATACTATCACTACCTACAAAGTTGTCTCTTTCCTCAGGCTACGTGGCTACAACAAAACTACCACTAGGGACTCCAGGGACATACTGACACAAGACCTGCAAACCATTTAATATGCACAACATGCTGTAAGGACACTGGCAACTTGACAAAGTAATTCTGCACGGATGCCGTTACTGGCTGTGAATTCACACATTGCATTCCCCTTCCTCCCAAACAGAAGAGACAGACAGACACATTTTATATTTAGTACCAGAGAAGCATAGAAGGGGAAGGAGCCCCTGGCCCTCCACTTAGGATCACTGAGCAGTCTGTACTATTATAAATAACCAAGGTACATCTAAGCCTTTTCATAGGATAATTGAAACTAGTGAAAAAATTATGTTCTACACTCTAGGAGTGTAATAATAACAGCAAAATATTGATTTGAAAGCCAGCTATTTAAAAAATGAGAAGAGCTCAAGCATTGCCTAAGACCTACACAATTAGGCTTTACCAGCTCTGTGTATGACAACAAACCATTTCTCGCGTGCCAGATTCCTTGGATTAGAGTCAGAAATGGTTAATGCGTCTAGCTGAACGTCAGATATACGCCCACAAATAAATCATACAGATGAACTGATAACTTATCTGTTCCATGATATTATGTTCAAAGTCACCGCTGCTCTCAGGCAAACAAACCATCAACACAAGCACATGTTAAACTGAGCTCTTTATTTAATGACCGCTGTTAAGGGCAACCATACTAGCATTTGGCGTCTGCTTTTACGTGTACAAGAATTTTCTTAATAAAGAGATTTTTCAATAGAATTGGACGTTGCAATTTTGATCCTACAAAATTATGATTTTTTTTTTTTTTAGGATAAAAGAGTAATTCCAGTTAAGTGGAAATTTCACTTAAGATGTGCCATCAGTGTCCAGTTTTCACAGCCAGCAACATTATGAGATATATTGCACCTCGTTTTTCATGTATAGATATAAATAAAAATTCTGCAAAAAAGTACTACATGAGTACCAAGAAGTCAGAAGTATGCCTTCTAGTAAGGAAAGTGAGTTTCTTTTACTTGGACATCATCAACATGGGTGAAAAGTGGTCAGAACTCCTAAGCAATATTTAATGCAGTTAATACTTTTATGATCCTACCTGTTTTCCAACTAAAAAGAAATATCATGAAATAAATATAATAACTTTTTTGTACCACTGAAGTGGAAATTTTAAATGTTTAAGCACAGAATAAAATTTTTAAAAATTGACTTTGAGAAAACCAGTTCATGATGATCAAAGTACAGTTTAGTGAGACTGAATTTGGCAAACATTTAAAACACAAGTATTTTTAACTCAAAATGTCAACAAAAGCACAATACACTATTTCCTAAAAGTGAAAAGTTATCAGTATAAAAAGAAAAACAAAATACAAGGGGTTTTTGTTAACTACTAAAACCTCTGTCTATAACAATATTTTGCTGTGAGAAACCTCATCTCTGAAATACACACATACATTTCTGGAACTGCATTCCCTAATGGGCATAGCCACGGGGATAAATACAAAAGTAGAATAAACTTCTGCTATTAAGCTTGTAATAACCTCTCTGAAGACTGAAATAAAAATAGTTCTTCTGTATTTGTATTTACCTTTTTTTAACCGATGTTATTTACATTTGTTTGTTTCTTGTAATTCTATTATGAAATCCCCATTTACTTATGAGACTATCTGTAGAAATCATTGCTCATTAGGACCAGAAGAGGGAGCTCAAATTAATATTTTCATTTGTTAAAGTAGTATGTTTCAGTGTAGAATTTAAAGGTAAAGGTACTTTTAAAACATTCATTAGACACTTTGATATATTATGCATTTAAATTAAAGTAACAGATTAACCTCTCTGATTGGCATCTGTAGTAATGGCCATATAGCTCGGAGTTAAGGTAAATGGCCTTTTTTAATCTTTGAATTTGGGCAATTGAGCCTTCCATTCCCTTCTTGCTCGGATACCAGCTGCCTCCAGCAGTCACCATACGACCTGCATGCACTCCCAAGAACCCTCCTCCCCTCCCACAGCTGATATCTGAACAAAAAAGCAAGCTGCCCTGCACCAAATGCATTCAACATCACCTCTTTTCCCCTGCCGATCAGGCACATAAAGGCATCAGGTACACAGAGGCATTGTCTCTGATGGGAATCAGAGCTTTGTAAGCTTCTCCCAACTCTTGCTATGAAGTCTCAGTACATACGTACCACCTGAAAGGTCTTCAGTCCAAGAGACATCTTCAAGTATTTTTAATGACAAACTGACTCACACCTCTCTGTTTTCAAAGAAGACTAACACAGTCAGCTCAGGCTCTGCTTTTGCCTCCTAAACTGCAGCCTCTGGCAGTTATTCTGTACCAAGTTCTTGCTGTGCTGCTTCACAGATTTAAACCACCACAGAAAGTTACAAAATTTTAAATTTTCCTGTCCCCTACCTTTAACACAACATATGCTGCCACAGCTGTGAATATGGACAAGGAATACAAAAGCATATCTCCCTTCTTGAGGGACTCGGTCTGTGTTGGATTAGACAGGATGAAAGAGTATCTCTTGGATAAGTAAGTTTATATCAAACACTATATAATTATTTGTTTACATGCAATAAATAGCATACCCATTTCCACTTAATGTTTTCAGCAGCTTAGTGTAATAGAATCACTGTTATGGACAGTATCAGACAAACAGAATTGGGAGAATCATAGAATCATAGAATCATTGAGGTTGGAAAAGACCTCTAAGATCATCAAGTCCAACCGTCAACCAACACCACCATGCCTCCTAAACCAGGCCCTGGAGTGCCACGTCTACACCTTTTTTGAACACCTCCAGGGATGACGACTCCACCACCTCTCTGGGCAGCCTGTTCCAATGCTTAACCACTCTTTCGGTAAAGAAATTTTTCCTGAAAATGGAATGGTGCCGCTAGAGAAATCTGGGATAAAGTATACAAGCAGGATCCCTTCAAGTAGCTACTAAGTACGTGTGGAAATGGATTTACATGCGTACAGAACTTCACATGTAAAAAATATTTACATGTTGGCAAGAAGTGACCTTAGAGAAGTGTGAGAGAAGGCTATGTTTGAATTTTACGTAAAGGTGATGAAACCAACAGAAAAAAAAAAGATGTAAAGAAAACATTAAAATGTCAATATTAACAGAACAAATCCCACCAAGTAAAAATCCATGAACAAGATGAGTTCTAAGGACTCTACAAATAAAGAAAGTGTGTCATAGAAGTCTAAGAATAGGACATATACTTTCTTTGCCCTTCTACAATGTAATACTTAAATACATCCTTATTCTCTCAGACCTTAAATAACAGTTCTGTAAATCTCTAAATACGATTTTCCATTCTCAAAGGAATATATATGTAACAATTCTGGACATTAGAAACACATTGATTAAAGTACCAATTTTATTACAACAAGATAATTAAAAATTAATTTCAGCAATAGACCAAACCAGCAGAATAAAGAAATACAAGTATGCAGGTAGGCACAGAAAAAAATACTCTTCAATACAACGACTAACACTATACCATATAATAAATATTTCTTTATTAATCTCATGGCTTCTTTGATGGCACTGGACTTTCCTCTTTCCGTTTAGCAGCCTTCTCCTTTTCCAGCTGTAATGAAGAAAGACACCAACAGCGGTTCAAGCATTAATTTGCAAGTCGGCTCGTAATGCAATATTGGATCTCTACATCCAGTCATAAATTTACCAGAGTGATATATGCAATGGAGAGACCTACAGATCATTATTAGCCCAACCTTGCATTGCTTACTTTTGCATCAGAGGACAACGGAGCACTTCCACAGCTCTGCAGCTGCTCCCCTATTCAAACCAGGGCTGCCTTTATCTCTCATAACAGCAATCTAGGTATTTATGTACCCCTCAAGGCCAAAGTGCCTCACAAATGTTCACGGTTTTATCTTTATGTCAATGAAAGATAAGAAGTTTTATTACAGACATGTAACAGACACAGTTAGACTAACCAGCATGCACAAAATCACATAGGAAGTTTGTTGCTGAGGTAGATGCTAAACGTTCATCTCAGTGTCTCCTCACTGACCGACAAGGTCACGTCTTCCTCTCCTAAGATTTTTCTACACAATAGGCTCTTATAGCATGGTATGATTTACCAACAAACATACATTTACCTCTGCCATTTTGTAGTAAGACTATTAATCCAAACAAATATGTCTGTTGTTTTTAGAAGCAAGAGTTGTTCTCAAGTATTGTTACACTAGTGAATCAAATTCTATTTAGAGCAATTATATGAAAGGCATGCATGACTTTTCCATCTCATCTAACACAAGATATCATGTTGCTATCAAAAATGCAAGGAAAAATGAAATAATATTTTTAACATGCTTTTTTCCCCCATAAAATAATGTCAAAAGGAAGCAAGGCCCCAGTCCTGGTTTGGATGTCTACAAATGAACTCACTGCTAAGCAATCCTGTTGTTGGTCTACACAGGAACTAATTTTAAAACATTTTTGGCTTGAGGTTTGTATCTGAAATGCCTATTACCTTTTGCAAAGAAAAGAAAATCTTAGGGGGAAAAAGAAACGTAGCAATTTGGATTTGATAGTAACATGTTTTCTCTTATAAACTGATAGTATATTTGTACATCTTACCATATTCTGTGATTATTTCCAAAATAAAGAAAATTATTTAAAATTTCAAAGTTAGAACAGCTTTCTCATTAACAAACACCTTGTTGCAAGCAGCAAGCATAACAGTAGTTAAGATTTTTAAAAGTTAGTTATACAATATTGCCTTACAAAAGAATTCATAAACAGTCAAGACATACTTCCAGTGGAGATGGTGCAGCTACGGAGCTAATGTGGGGAAAGAATATGTATTTAAGCATCTAAGTAACCTACACCGCAGGGCATTTAAAGTTACAATACAGTCAGTGGGCTGGAGGAGGCACCTCTAAGGGGGTGATTCAGATCATCTAAGAAAGATGCACCAGATTTAGCCCAACTACACAGACATTCATAAGGAAAAGAACATCATAGAGTTTTATAAATGAGGTAGCAAACACACATTCCTAAATGTCACAGGTGATTTTCTGTGAGTCTGCTTTGTTGCTTCTTTTTGTCACATAGTAAAATATTTTGTTTTTCTGTAACGGAGAGTTACCTCAATAAAAATCTGCCCAGTTAAGGTAAATACCATCCCAGACATGACTGACCTCTGAAATCCTGCAAGAGCTCATAATTGTGTTTAAAACTTTATTTTAAGAAGCTAGTGTTTTCTCAGGAAGAGAACAAATGATAGAATGCATTTATATGCCACTTAAATCATACATTTATCTTTTTTAGACATCCTCTTGTGAAAATATATGTGAATAAGCAATAAATGTAGTAACTTGCCTGTTCTTGACAGCATTTTTCAAAGTAAGCCATGTCATCGTCTTCTGAGTGCTTTCCATGAGAAACTTGCCTTGTGGCACTAGAACCACCTGAAGAAAAAAAACCACAACTTTTTTCATTAATGATACTTGCTATTCCATTAGTTATGTTTTACATTTGGCAAAACACATTTAAAAAGAGAAGTCACCTTTATAGGCAAGTAACAAACCCCAGCAATTGGGACCAAAGAGTAACCTCTTTAGTCTAGGCTAGCAGCTATTATAAATAGTCTTGGAGGAGTTCAACAGTTATATTAATTGCTAAATTCTTATACTAAATAAGGGACATAAAATAAGCATAACCGATCCATAATTCCATGCAGAAAAGACTTTCTGGCAGAAGGCAGTTTCACAGGATTGTGCTGAATATGTACGATCCATTCAGATATGATGAGCTTCTAGCAGGAATTAAAAATTTAAAAAACTGATCCAATGAATAAGTGACACCATTAATGGGGAAGATACCAAATGCTAGAAGAAGATCATTAAAGTTAAAAAGCACATCATGACCAAAAATAACAAGCAGTAACAAAACAGTTATTCTAAGCACTTCAAGTACATGAATGTTGTACTGACTTTTCACGTAACAAGGCTTCAATACTCATTTAATTTTTAACTTTGATGCTAGCC
Organism: Fregata magnificens; assembly: GCA_013389945.1. Classification (NCBI taxonomy): domain Eukaryota; kingdom Metazoa; phylum Chordata; class Aves; order Suliformes; family Fregatidae; genus Fregata; species Fregata magnificens. Next base: position 244,032 of record WAAD01026174.1, read on the forward strand.
CTAAGCATCCTTCCACTCATAAGTAAAACCAATTAATTTTATATTAAATACTTTTTGTAAAACAGTATTATCCTACTAATATAGTATCTGCTATCTGTGAGATGGTTTGAGCCGAACTAGAAGGTCCCTGAAACACTTTTAGAAATAAATGATCCATGCTGGTAACAGGGGATTCTAAAAGTTCAGCAGAAGGAACCCCTGTTAGAAAATAAGTTGAATGAAAACAAAAATTAACTCCACGAGATATATTAAGAACATACATGATGGGGTCAAAACAAGGCTACAGATTAATATCTACAACACTCAGTGCAGACCCCATAAACTCGAGTTTACAAAAGCAAAAAAGGCTTAAAAAGAAATGAAGAGCTTTGTTTCTCTAATTAGTACAGCTATGCTACTGTTTCTAAACTTCAGACAAATCCAGGAAACCAGATCAGAATTTTAAAAAGAAATAATGAGTACATGAGAATAAAAAATGAAACAGTATTTCAGGACAAAATATGTCCATTACTAAATGACACAAAACCACAGAGCAGCAGAGGTATCAAGGCCAACTAACGTGCCTGTCAAAAATAAAGTCCTACAAATTACCTCTTTTTTTTTAATGCTGAACAGCTATTAACGTTTGAGTTTGGGGCAAAAAAGGCTGTAACTGTATAACCAAGAAATACCTGGGCAGTATTAGGCTAAAAGATTAACGTAAGTATTAAGAGAAAAACAGAAGTTCCAGAGTTCTTCCTAAAAGATATGCTCCACTTCAACCAGAAGCTACTGGGCTGAACACTAGAATTATTGATAAAGAATTTTTTTATCAATTCACTACAGGAAGTTGGACAAGATGGTCATAGTGGTCTCTTCACACCTAAGGACTGCTGGGGGAAAAAAAAAAAAATCTGTCTTAAGTCCTACTCCTATCGATCCAGTTTGCCTTTGAACTTTGAAAGTCTGTGTTGAATTACTACTTTTCAAAACTACTTACTTAGTAGAGAATTAAAATTTCATCTGAGGTCAGGTGCACTTACCTATTCCACTGTCATCAAGTCTCATGTAGCCTTCTGCTAGTGAACTAAAACCAGTCAGTCCTCCCATAGCAGCATAAGGAACATCCTGCCCCACAGGCTTTCCTTGGGCTAAGCGCTCTTGTTTAGTTTCCACGACTGTTTCATGAGCATATGTTGGCTGACCACAGGCACAGGTAAAGCAACTATGAAAGCCCGAACACTTGGAACCTAATTAACAGACAAGTAACTGTAACGAGTGAGATGATAATGGAATTTATACTTCATTGCAGACAAAACGGTGTTTCCCTAAACTGATCTTGTCAAAAACTAGAGTTCCTTCACTGCAAAAGCATCCAGCTACGCTTTCTATTTGGAAGCACGTAAGTGATTTGGGGCAAAGCAATCAGCTATCTTGGCTGAAACCTTTTGCAGCCTCTCTTCATCATGATATGAAAATGCTGTATAAAATGGGAGAAAGGATGAATGTGGGGATTAGATCATAGGGGTCATCCACTCTCAGGGTCTCATTCAGTCAAGTTTTGAGTACCTCTGAGGATGGAGATTCCACCTCTCTGAGCAGCCTGGACCAATGTTGGTCTTCCCTTGGAGCAGACATTTCTTTCCTAATATCTAACTGGATTTCCTATGTTGCAATTTGTGTCCATTGCCATTAGTAACACCCTTCTCTATCCCTCCCCTGACAAAAAATAAAAAGAGAAAAAATTCTGTCAGTGGGTAAAGAAGACAACCCGCCAGCGTTTTGGCAGTTATTATCTCCAAAGGTGTACAGCATGTGTCAATATTGCATGGTCAGAAAATGTCAAATCGCAATTTATGATACAAATCACAATTTAAATGTCTTTTAAAATTAGTAAAATTATCCGGGTAGTAAACAGAGGCTGTGGCAACAGCAAGATAGGTTCTACGTAAGAGTACCATTAGACTGACTTTCAGGGTTTTTTTAAGCTTACATAGCCACAGGATGTAACTGAAACAGTTATACAAATGACATGTGACATTCAGAAACACAGAGTGAAGTGATGTATCTGCCCTAGTTACAGCTAAGACTGTCATCAAATCCCTGCTGGAGCAACGATGTGAACAAGAAATTGCGGAACTGATTTTTCAAATGTTTCACTATACAAATTACCCTGCTTCCAACTCCCAGTTACAGTTCATTTAGCAGAGCACCAAGAAAGATTTTTTTTAAGTCTTGTGTAATACATTCAAGGATCACATTCTTGGAAATGTTAAAGGCTTTTTCATATCATTTTGGGCGCTCCTCAGTAACAGAGCTCTTACTCTGTGTTTGGATACAGAATAAAGTATATACAATCTATAAAGTGCAACACCAATATTTTTTAAATTATAAAGAGAGTACATCTCTAATTTATCTATCACATTAGATTTATACAGCGCTGGGCTAGACTAATACCAGTACATGAAAACAACACAAGTCCAAAATAGAAGCAAGTCTTGGCACTTCTCTGTGTAATCTCTGAAGCCCTCAGAAGTGTCAGGTATTTTTGAGAAACACTAGAAAAGTGCATAATGTAAATGATTATTAAAAACATTGTGTTCTAAGGATTCAGTCTGAATCATCCAATTGCACATTTAAGACTTTCACATTACTTAGAACAAATTATTGAAAGGCTGTCATATAAACATTTTATGTTTTATTCTGTGGGATATGATGCTCATCCAGCAAAAGCGGTTTATGATTTTTTCTGTACAAATTAGACAGACTTCACGAAAGAAATTTACTAACAATACAGAACAAAAAAATCTTCAGCTTACATAATTTGAGGTTTCAAACTGAAACATCTTTATGCATGATTTAGTTTCTACGGTTAATAATTACTGCGGTTTCATTTCAAGCAAAAAGCCTCCTCTTAATGCCTTCTCAAACCTCTTGCTTGAAACTCCATTTCCATTTGCACTTCTGGACCCACAGTCTGTATGCTCGGGAACCGCTTTGTTAGCGTGCTAACAATAGTACTATTTGGGAACAGAGCGCTACTTCCTATTGAGTTGAGAAAAGATATAAAAATACATTAACGTTATATTCAACCAGGCAATAGAGGAACGGAGATCAACACTTCTCTCTCTCAAACTACCAAGTTCAAGTAGAAAAGTCACATGCATGCAGCAGTGGAAAAGACAAACTGCAAATGGGGTGCTTTCATACCGCCTAACTTCAGGTGGCTGTCTCCATATGTACCTAACCAATCATTCAGAAACTTATGCTCTTTCACAGAACTTGGGGAAGCTAAGGATGTTGTTCTAAACCCTCCTGTGCAAAAGGCAACGTCTTCCTTCCCATTTCCCATCCTTCTGCAAGGACCAAAATACACATCAGTGACACGTGCAGCACATACCTAATACTTTGGGCAGAATACAGATCCCTAACATGCTGTTCCTGGTAAGTTTCCTAGCAAAGAATGCTGCAAGTCTATCAATAACTTACAAGAGTTACATGAAAATCCAGGTGCTGCACTGTGCTGATCAGCAAAGTGTTTGCATCTACAACGGATGGGCTGTGTGCCATTTAGAGGGACATAGTGGTAGGACTGGCACAGACAACGGCTTACTCTACAAGGCACACAAATAGGACGGTCTTTGGGAATCACTTCATAGTCCGTTTTGTGTTGTTTATACCTAAAACAGGCAAAAATAATAACTTTTATAATTTTGTTAGTATTTATCAGAAAACTACCGGAAAGGTTTATAATTTATCTTACAAATTCTGTTTTGAAGTATCTAAATTATAGTAATTACTGTTAATTGTTAATTTTCAATTAAATGCATAATATCAGGTCTCCACTCATTACGTAACTATCACAAATCCTTATGTTTCATTTTGACAGCACGATCAGAATCAGTCTGATCTACAGTAACTCGTGCCTTAAAGTTGAATATATTGAAGACTACAAAATCATTCTGGTCTCAAAAAAATGTGTTGTGATTTAGATTTAAGGACAGTTCTCACAATTTAAAACCTAATTTTCTCAACCCTTACACCTTAAATTAACTTGCCTGTACTGTACTGTAACATATCTGGAAACATTTTACATTTTCCCAATTTTAAAAAATACAACAGTTCAAAAAAAAATGGAAATATTCCTACCGGTGAGTACAAAAGCACAGCGTCTCTGGTCCCACAAGCTTACAGTCCATGCCAGTTGGTGATCTCCAGCTCACATACAACCTGTTCTGTAACCGAATTGGTAATACTTTTCTTTTGTACTCCTCATATTCCTCAGGCGTAAAGAGCTTTCCTCCATCATCATCACCTACAATTCTGTAAGCATGTCATTAAAAAAAAAAACCATAAGAAAATGAAGACAATAAAAGTAGGTTTCTCAAGATATTTTTTCAAATAATATATAACAACACTTTTGCTGTAAATGCAAAAAAAATCTTATCTTTCATAATATTGTTCTAGTGATATACATTTAAGAGAACTATAGCCAAATTTTAGCAAAATATTGTGAATAATGCTTTTAAAAAATTTGTTCTGACTGACTGAAAACCAGGGTTGCAAGAAAGAAGAAAAAAATTAATAAAGCAAACTACCAAGCTCCTTTTCATAGGGCAGAAAAAGCAATGGGCATCAAGGGTTGTGTAACCAGCCAGCTCTGCCTCAGACTTCCTGAATGACCTCTGGCAAGTCACTTCACCCATCTACACCTAACTGTATGGCAGACTTGTATCAGGTTATCTAATCTTAGTCTAGTCTGAGTAAGATTATTCAGCTGCAAGTAGGGAACCACACTGCCATCAAACAAACCATACATCCAAGCTGTCTTCTATTTTGCAAGAAAACTATGCTAGTTTCTCTACATAAAGTTGACAGCAGCTCTATCCCACACCTCAGACAGACCCATTTGTTTAAGCTATCACTACGTTCAAATTCAAGATCACCGAACAGCTGGAACTCTGGAGCAGCATCCAAATTCTACATTTATGGAGACAACTGAAGACAATAAGTAAGATCTGTAAAATACAGTTTAGACTTAACTGCAGCACTTAACTATCCTGAAGGTTAGTTTATTAATGTCTGTAAATATCTCAGTTATTATTTGTTGGGTGTGCTAAAACATACTGAATGATTCTTTGTGAAATATTCTGTGGATTTGTACATTGCCAGTACTGTACAGCACCGGAATAATGTGTCAACACATCACTGTCATTTGCACGTCAATCCAGCAGACACCCACTGAACCCGTGCATAACTACTTACTTGGGAAATACCACTGTGCCTACTACCTCTGATGTTTTACTCAACGTTTTCCTAAGCTAAATTAAGACCACATTTCAGTATAATGACTGAGTTCGTGTTTATTTTTGCTCAAGATTAATTCTTCAAGAGGAGCGACGAGGAGATTAGCAAAGATGCATAGGCCACGCGTTTATCCATTGCAAAATTTAATTCGTGATGCACGAAGGCCCGTGTTTCCTGAAAGAGTAGCACAGTTGGCAGATCACCCTCCTACACCACATCGCACAGACGCGCTGGCAGGCAGGCAGGCCTGGACCCGAGCAACCATGCGTTGCTTCACTCGCAGACAGCATTTACAACATGCCTTCACACCGGCGAGGCGTACAGGGCTCGTGTCCCTAAGGCCTGCCTCTTCACCGCAGCTGCTTCAGGCCGGGGAGAAACTCCTTCTCCGCGGAGAGCCGCTCTCGGGCACCTTCACGGAGTCAGTCGGGGCACTCCCCGTTTCGCCCATAAATGGCGGGCGGGGGGCGGAAGGCGACACAACGAAGCTGCCGCAGACCCCGAAGAGGCGGCTTCAGGGCGGTGGGAGGCGAGCGGCGCGGCGCCCGGCCCGCCCGGATCTCCTCAGGGGAAACCCCGGGCCGCGGGCAGGGCGCAGGGGAGAGAAAACCGCCCACGGGCGGGCTGAAGGCGCCCGGCCCCC